>AWOL01S0082913.1:2592-27693 GCA_000715115.1 Nicotiana otophora | reverse complement strand
GGGGGAGGGTCCTCCAGTTGCAGTACTTGGCAATCAAAGTCTTTATCCAAAAGGATGAGGTGTTATGAAAGAGACCCTAGGTATTTGCCAAAGGTAGTTGAGGCATGTATGGATAGGCTGTTGGAGTTGGTCTCCATTTGGTGTGGTTGGAAATTGGCAGAGAAAAATACCCTTGACTTTGTAAGATTGATGTTTTGTCCTGAAGCCTGATTGAAGGAGTTTAAAGTGCTGATGATCGTGGAGCAGTTTTTCTGGTCAGCTCTTGCAAATAGAGTCAGGTCATCAACAAAGAACATGTGAGAGATCTTAGGAACAAACCTGATGGTGCTAATTGGGCACCACTCTTTATTTTGGACATCATCATCAATTGACCTAGAGAGTCTTTCCATGCACATAATGAACAAGTAAGGGGAAAGGGGATCACCCTGGCCGATGCCTCTAGTTGGTTTGAAGGGGGGGGGGGGGGTTGGTCCCCATTCACTAGAATAGAGATGGAGGAGGAGCTTACACATGACATGATGAAATTAATGATGTCAGTGGGGAAGTTAAAAGCATGGAGAGTGTCCCTGATAAAGGACCATTCAATTCTATCAAAGGCCTTCTCCAAGTCAATTTTTAGGATCATGTGAGGTACTTTGCCTCTCATTTTTCCAAAGTAGGTGATGTATTCCTGGACAATAATAGCATTGTCAGAGGCTCTCATGTTGGAGAGGAAGCTTGTCTGTTTGGGACCAATAATGTGGGCCAAGTATGATTTGATTCTGTTGACTAGGAGTTTAGTCACAGTTTTGTAGACAGTGTTGCATAGACCTATGGGCATGAAGTTCTTAAGCATAGAGGCCTGGGGTCATTTTGGAATTAGGAAAATGAGGGTCTCATTCATACTGGGTGCATTACTTTGGATGAGAAACATTCTTTGCAGAACTGGATGACTTCGTTCCCCACAATGTACCCTTAGCTATCATTGAACTCGTGTCATAATCCTAGCTCTTAATCTATGTAAGACCAAAGAGGTGAAGAATCCTTAAGGAATTAGTCTATGGAGATCAATCCGGAACTTGTTGCCAAACCTGTTTAATGACTTAAGTCTTAATGTGATGGATGGAGGGGAAACGTTATTTTGGGAGGACAATTGGCTAGGAATTGGAAGTTTAAAGAATTTGTTCCCTAATAATTTTACTTTGAATCAACAATAGAAGGCAACATTTAAGGAGTTATGGGGTACTAAAGGATGGAGCTTGACATTCAGAAGATTGTTACAATAACAAAATTTTATAATACAGAGGATTACAAGAGGGGGAAGGCACTCTAGTATGGCAGAAATATAGTAGCGAGAGGTTTTCAGTAGGATCAACTTATAAAGATCTGAATCGGGTAGGATCTCAACTCAGCCTATGGCCCTTGAAGCATATCTGGAGAGTCAAAATACCATATAAAGTGGCATGATTTACTTGGTTGGTGGCTAAAGAAGCAGTACTCACTCTAGAAAACCTCATGAAAAGAGGGTTACCAATCTATTCTAGATGTTAGTTATGTGGCCGAGATGCAGAGATAATTAGCCATCTATTTCTACATTGTACAATGATAAGACAACTGTGGGAGTTGTTCATTAATGCAACATCAATAACTCTCCGATCATCACACCATTCATGGGTGAAACCCGGAGCAAAACCCTCTCTCCAACCAAATGCAACATCATGCACTCTCCGATTGGCATAACTCTTCTGCCTAGACTGAGCTGTGCGAAAACGATCCTGAATCATCTTGACCTTTTTCAAGGTATCCTGAACCAAATCGGTACCCAAAAACCGAGCCTCCCCCAGCTCAAACCAACCAACTGGCAATCGACACCGTCTCCTATTTAATGCCTTATAGGGAGCCATCTGAATATACGATTGGTAGCTGTTGTTGTAGGAAAACTCCGCAAGCAGCAAGAAAGGATCCCAAGAACCCCCAAAAATCATAGAGCAAGTGCGAAGCATATCTTCCAATATCTAAATGGTGTGCTCGGACTTGTCCGTCCGTCTAGGGGTGAAATGTTGTACTCAACTTAACCCTTGTGCCTGAATCACACTGTACGGCCCTCCAGAAGTGCGATGTAAACTGCGTGCCCCGATTAGAAATGATGGACATCGACACACCGTGCAGCCGAATAATCTTACAGATATAGATCTCAGCCAACCGCTCTGAAGAATAAGTAACTGCTACTAGAATGAAATGCACCGACTTGATCAACCTGTCCGCGATGACCCATACCGCATTGAATTTCTTCTGAGTCTGTGGGAGCCCAACTACAAAATCCATGATAATACGCTCCTACTTCCTAGAAATGATGGACACCGGCACACCGTGCAGACGAAAAATCTTGCAGATATAGATCTCAGCCAATCGCTCTGAAGAATAAGTAACTGCTACTGGAATGAAATGCACCGACTTGGTCAACCTGTCCACGATGACCCATACGGTGTCGAATTTCTTCTGAGTCTGTGGGAGCCCAACTACAAAATCCATGGTAATACGCTCCTACTTCCACTTAGGAATCTCAAGCCTCTGAAGTAAACCACCAGGACTCTGATGCTGGTACTTTACCTGCTGACAGTTCAAACACCAAGCTACATATGCAACTATATCCTTCTTCATCCCTCTCCACAAATAGTGATGCCTCAAATCCTGGTACATCTTGGCGGTACTCGGATGAATGGAATACCGCGAACTGTGGGCCTTCTCAAGAATCAACTCACGAATCCCATCCACATTGGACACACAAATTCGACCTGCATCTGCAAAACCCCATCATCTCCAATGGTAACCTTCTTGGCATCACAGTGCTGCACCGTGTCCTTAAGGACAAGCAAATGGAGGTCGTCATATTGGAGCTCTTTGATGCGCTCGTACAAAGAAGGCCGGGAAACCATGCGAGCTAGAACCTGACTAGGCTCCAAAATATCTAACCTGACGAACTGGTTGGCCAAGGCCTAAACATCTTATGCTAGCGGTCTCTCACCAACTGGAATATATGCAAGGCTACCCATACTCACAACCTTCCTACTCAAGGCTTCTGCCACAACATTGGCCTTCCAGGGATGATACAAGATGGTGATATCTTGGTCTTTCAACAGCTCCTACCACCTCCGCAAATTGAGATCTATTTGCTTGAACAAATACTGAAGATTCCAATGATCCTTGAACACCTCACGTGACATGCCGTAGAGGTAATGCCTCCAAATCTTCAATGCATGAACAATGATTGCCAACTCCAAGTCATGAACATGGTAATTCTTCTCGTGATCCATTAATCGCCGCGACGCGTATGCAATCACTCTGCCATCCTGCATCAACACTGGACCGAGCCCAACATGCGATGCATCACAATACACCGTATAGGATCCTGAACCTGTGGGTAATACCAATATCAGAGCTGTAGTCAAGGCAGTCTTGAGCTTCTGAAATCTCAACTCACACTCATCCGACCACCTGAATGGAGCACCCTTCTAGGTTAATCTAGTAAATGGGGCTGCTATGGATGAAAATTCCTCCACGAACCGGCGATAGTAACCTACCAAACCTAGGAAGCTCCGAATCTCTGTAGCTGAAGTAGGTCTAGGCCAGTTCTGAACCCTTAATATTCTTAGGATCCACTTTAATGCCCTCTGCAGATACAAGATGCCCCCAAAAGGCAACTGAGTCCAACCAAAACTTACACTTTAAAAACTTAGCATATAACTGACTATCTCTCAGAGTCTGAAGTACAACGCTAAGATGCTGCTCATGCTCCTCTCGACTGCGAGAGTAAATCAAGATATCATCAATGAATATGATCATAAAAGAATCTAAGTAGGTCTTGAATACACGGTTCACAAATCCATGAATGTTGCTGGGGTATTTGTCAACTCAAATGACATTACTAGGAACTCATAATGCCCATTATCAAGTCCGGAAAGTTGTCTTAAGGACATCCGATGCCCTAATCTTCAACTGATGGCAGCCAGACCTCAAATCAATTTTTTAAAACACTTTGGCACCCTAAAGATGATCAAATAAGTCATCGATCCTTGGCAACAGGTACTTGTTCTTGATAGTCACTTTGTTCAACTGCCGATAGTCTATACACATCCTCATCGAACCATCCTTCTTCTTCACGAACAACACGGGTGCACCCCAAGGTGAGGTACTAGGTCTAATGAATCCGTTATCAAGCAAATCGTGCAACTGCTCCTTTAGTTCCTTCAACTTAGGTGGCGCCATACGGTATGGTAGAATAGAAATGGGCTGAGTGCCAGGTCTTACAAAAATCAATATCCCTGTCGGGTGGCATCCCTGCCAGATCTGTGGGAAACACCTCTGGAAACTCACGCACAACAGGTACTGAATCCATGGAAGAAACCTACGGACTCGAGTCATGAACATAGGACAAATATGCTAGACACTCCTTCTCGACCATATGTCGAGCCTTCACATAAAAAATAACCTTGCTAGTAGAATGGCAGGAGTCCTCCTCCACTCTAATCGGGGCAATTCCGGCATGGCTAAGGTCACCGTCTTGGCATGATAGTCCAATATAGCATGATAAGGTGACAATCAATCCATACCCAAGACAACATCAAAGTCTACCATATCAAGAAGTAAAAGATCCACACTAGTCTCTAGGCTCATAAAAATCACACACGAGCGATAAACTCGATCTACAATAATAGAATCTCCCACAGGCGTGGACACATATACATGAGCACTCAAAGATCACAAGGCACAATTAGATATGAAGCAAAATAGTATGACACGTAGGAATAATTAGAGCCCGGATCAAATAGAATTGAAGCATATCTATGGAAAATCGAAACAATATATGTGATGACGACCTCAGATGAATCTGCCTCAGGTCTAGCTGGGAATGCATAGAAATGAGGTTGGGACCCACCACTCTAATCTCCACCCCTTGGGCGACCCCTAGCTGGCTGGCCTTCACCTCTAATGGACCGACCTCTACCTCTAACGATCTGACCCCCGCCTCTAGCTGGCTGTGCGAGCGGTGGAGCAACCGGTGCCGCAATGATGGTACGAGACCCCTACTGAGATTTGCTTCTCTACAATCTAGAGCAATACCTCATGATGTGACCTATGCCCCCACATTCAAAGCACTCTCTCAGTTGTTGAGGCTGCTGGAGTGAAGACTGACCCTGACGGCCCGAATAGCCACGGTAGTAAGAAGCGCTGGTACACTGATAGGAGTTGAATGTTGGCTGCTCAGGACGAGACCGTATAGGGGGGTGGGGGGGGGGAGACCACCAAAAAGCAATATGAGAATTCCTCTTCAGCTCGCTAAATATTGGAATATGTAAAAAGAACCTTGCTTCTACTCGCTTCACGCAAGGCGTTATCTTCCTGATTCTGTTTTAGGAACTGAGTTAAAGATGATTTATATTCAGGGTAAAAACAACCAAGACACACATTGCATGAAGCAACATAATCATAAATATTTTTTGATGGGTCATATGGAGGGAAAGGAACTTGAGAATATTTGAAGAAAGAGAGGAGAACATAGTTAGACTTAAGCATAAATGTCTCTCTTTGCTCCTTTTTTGGTGTAACATAGCAAGAATCAATGTTAATGACATAGACACCATGATAGATTTTATCAGTAATTTTCATAGTTTGTAATTGGGTTGTTCATACCAACCAGCACTTCCTCAAGGTTATCTTCTTACATAAGGTTATGGATTACAACTCAGTTTTTGAGTTTCATATACTTAACAGTAACACGTAGGTCAGGATCTGTCCCCAAGAACTCTATAAGCCTTAGGAGGAAGATCGGTTGTCTCTATATATATAGCTGCAGCGGAACTCTCCTCCCACCAATTTGTACCATGCAAATTCTAATTATTTATCTCCTTTCTGCTCCATTGTTTATTCACCAAGAATTATATGTTGATTTTTCATAAGAGTATAGAGTAAACGGTAATGGTGAATCCAGCGACAAGGTTTTGAGGCGAGTACACAGAGCAACTGCAGTTACGTGGGGAAGGATGGCATCAAGGTTTGAATGCTAGAATCTAATCTCTAAGAGTAGCCATATGCCCGGGAGAAAAGAACTTGGCAATGAATGTTTCTGCCAATTCATCCCATGTATGGATAGAATGGTTTGGCAATATTTCTAACCAGTCCAAGGCTTTCCCCCGTATAAAAAAGGGAAATAGTCTCAACCTTAAAGCATCCTCGAAAACGTTGGTCTGTTTACTCCCCCAGTAGGTGTCCACAAATCCTTTCAAATGCTTGTACGCATTTTGATTCGGAGCTCCGGTGAAAAATCCCCGTTGCTTAAGCAATGTAAGCATAACATTTGTGATTTGAAAGTTGCCTGCCCTAATACGGGGCAGGACTATGACACTTGTGTACCCTTCATTCGGCAACACCCGGTGTGGAGCCGATCTTGGTAGATTTTGGGGGTTCAAGTTCATGTAATCCGGATATAAAATCTTTCAGATAATTTACAATAATGACAGATAGCAACTAAGTGCAATAACAAATGAAAAGCAAGTACAACCTCTCAGGACAACAATTACTTAACTCGTCACAACAACTCAACCACTCGGCTCTCAGCCCTCAGCACTCACACTCAATGGGTACCCGCGCTTACTGGGGGTGTACAGACTCCGGATGGGCTCCTATAGCCCAAGCGCTATAATCTGCATGGACAACTCACGTGCTGCACGGATAACTCACGTGCTGTACGGACAACTCATGTGCTATAGTATAAATATCTGGATCTGCACGGACAACTCACGTGTTGCACGGACAACTCACGTGCTATAGTTGTCACGACCCGAAATTTCCCACCGATGGGACCGTGATGGCACCTAACATTTCACTTGCTAGGCAAGCCAACGTTAGAAAATCGTTAATCCAATTCCTTATTTCCATTCAGTAAATAACAATAATTAACTAATATGAAATATAATAAGTGCGGAATATCATAAAACTGTATTAATTATTACCACCTGGATCTGGAGTCACCATTCACGAGCATTCTAAAATTTACTACAAGTAATACTCTGAAAGAAATATAATTGTTTGAATGAAAGAAAACAGTAGGACATAAAAGATAGATGGGGACTTCAAGATCTGTGAACGCCGACAGATCTATCTTGAGTCTCCAGACAGCGGACCAGTAGCAAATCTCGATCAACCTGAGCCGGTATCAAAATCTGCACAAAAGTACAGAGTACAACATTAGTACAACCGACCCCATGTACTGGTAAGTGTCGAGCCTAATCTCGACGAAGTAGTGATGAGGCTAGGACAAGAAACCCACGTATAACCTGAACAATATAATCATGCTAGTGGAAACAACAGTAAATAAATAAATAATGCAGAAATAATAGGAAGGAGACATACAGTGGGGGATACAACATAAAGAGTGAGAATAATGAAAAGACAAAATTTAAAAGAAAATCCTTAAACGAATTGAGCAATTAAATAACAAAGAAAAACCGCACGGCATCACCCCTCATGCTTTTACTCTCAACCTCACCAAATAAATAAATAGAACGACACGACATCACCCTTCGTGCATTAAACCTCTCATAATATACACGGCATTACCCTTCGTGCTTTACACTCTTCCTCACAATATAAATAAAGCATGCATGGCATCACCCTTCGTGCTTTATACTCTTCCTCACAATATAAATAAAGCATGCACTACATCATCCTTAGTGCTTTACACTCTTCCTCACAAATAAATAAAGTATGCACGACATCACCCTTCGTACTTTATACTCCTCTTCACCAATCACAGAATCTATAACAACAGATAAATAAGAGTATCACAAAGGAACCAGTATTTTGCCCATAATCAATAGCACAATGTAATCTCAACCTTGAATCAGTATTCAAAAGTTACCAAATCTTAGTGAAACCAGATATGAGTCACCCAACATTTGAAATAACCCGCTAAGCATGAATAGTAGAATTTAAGGCTACAAAATAGACAAGAATAGAATTTCACTCGCATGTTATGACTCGACAACGACACATAGATGCTCGTCACCTCACCTATACATCGTATTTAATAACCAAACATGCAGCAAATGGACACATAATACATATTCCCTCAAGCCAAAGTTAGACACGACACTTACCTCGCTCCGAAGGCCACTTAATTCTCAATCACAGCTTTTCCTTTGGAATTCACCTCCAAACCACTCGTATCTATTAAAAAATGACTCAATAATATCGAATATTGCCTAAGGAATCAATTATATTTCATAAATTAAATTTCCCAAAATTTACTTCAAAAAGTCAAAAACTCGACCCCGGGCCCGCTTGGTCAAAACTCGAGGTTCGAACCAAAATCCTTTTACCCATTCACCCCCGAGCCCGAATATATAATTCGTTTTGGAATCCGACCTCAAATTGGTGTCTAAATCCTCAAATTTCCGAAATTTCTAGTTTCTACCCTAACCCCTAATTCTACCATGAAAACTCTAGATTTTAGGTTGATAATTCATAAAATATAATGTGTAATTGAAAGAATATGGTTTAGAATCAATTACCAACACTTTGGGGAAGCAAATGGCTCTTGAAAAGCGCCTCTACGCGTTTGGTTCTTGAACAATGTTGAAGATATGGCTTAAACCCGTATTTGGAGTCTGTTTTAAGTCACTCGACAGGCCTTCATCACGTTTGCGAGAGGCATGTTGCGATCGCGATGCACAACGGCCTAAAGCCTTCACGTTCGCGAGTCTATCTAAGCGTTCGCGTAAGGCAGCCCCCCCAAGACTTCGCGTTCGCGACCCAGTGGACGCGTTCACGTAGAAGAACATGACTCCCCTCCCCCAAGTGCCTTAGACTATCGCGTTCGCGAAGGGTACCACCCCCAACGCTTCGCGTTCGCGACCAGTCCATCGCGTTCGCGAAGAAGAAAATTCCCCTGCCCCCATTTTACCTTTCGCGTTCGCGACACTACCTACGCGAACGCGAAGAAGGGCACACCAGAACAACTGCTGCAGTTAAAATCTCAGATTTTCTAAGTCCAAAACATCTCGTGGCCTATCCGAAACTCATCCGAGCCCTCGGGGCTCTAAACCAAACATGCACACAAGCATAAAAACATCATACGGACCTGCTCGCGTGATCGAATCGCCAAAATAACACCTAGAACTCTAAATGTAGTACCAAATCAAATGGAATTCTCAAGAACACTTTAAAATTTCTATTTTCTCATCTAGACGTCTGAATCACGTCAAATCAACTTCGTTTCTCACAAAATTTCACAGACATGTCTTAAATATCATAATGAACCTGTACTGGGCTCCGGAACCAAAATACGGACCCGATACTAACAATGCCAAATATCAATCAATTCTTAAAAACAAATAATTTCCAAACTTTTAATTTTCATCAAAAATTCATAACTCAATTCTATTTCGGGCATACGCCCTGGTCCCATAATTCGATACGGACCTACCAGAAGCGTTAAAGCACGGATCTGGGCTCGTTTACCAAAACTGTTGATCGAAGTCAACTAAAATCAACTTTTAAGGTAAAAATTCTTATTTTCATTAGTTTTCAACATAAAAGCTTTCCGAAAACCTGCCCGGACCATGCACGCAAATCGGGGAGGATAAAAATAAGATTTTAAGGCTTAAGAGCGCAGATTCGAGTTCTAAAATATAAGATGACCTTTTGGGTCATCACATTCTTCAGCTCTAAAATAATCGTTCGTCCTCGAACGGATATAGAAAAGTACCTGGGCTGGTGAAAAGGTGGGGATATCTACTCCGTATATCGGACTCGGACTCCCAAGTAGCTGCCTTAATAGGCTGACTGCTCCACTACACTCGAACTGAAGGTTAACTCTTTGATCTCAATTGGCGAACTTGCCGGGCTAGAATTGCCACCAGCTCCTCCTCGTAAGTCAAATCCTTGTCCAATTGGACAGAATTGAAATCTAATACATGGGACGGATCACCGTGATACTTTTGAAGTATGGACACATGGAATACCGGATGAACAACTGCTAAAATGGGTGGCAACGCAAGCCTGTAAGCTACCTCTCCCACTCTCTCCAGAATCTCAAAAGGTCCGATATACCTAGGTCTCAACTTGCCCTTCTTTCCGAACCTCATTACACCCTTCATGGGTGATACCCGAAGTAACACTCTCTCTCCGACCATGAATGCAACATCAGAAACTCTACGGTCGGCATAACTCTTCTGCCTGGACTGAGCTGTGCGAAGTCGATCCTGAATAATCCCTTCGTGCATTAAACCTCTCATAATATACACGACATCACCCTTCATGCTTTACACTCTTCCTCACAATATAAATAAAGCATGCACAGCATCACCCTTCGTGCTTTATACTTTTCCTCACAATATAAATAAAGCATACACGACATCACCCTTCGTGCTTTACACTCTTCCTCACAATATAAATAAAGCATACACGACATCACCCTTCGTGCTTTACACTCTTCCTCACAATATAAATTAAGCATGCATGGCATCACCCTTCGTGCTTTACACTCCTCCTCACCAATCACAGAATCTATAACAACGGATAAATAAGAGTATCACAAAGAAACCAGTATTTTGCCCATAATCAATAGTACAATGTAATCTCAACCTTGAATCAATATTCGAAAGTTACCAAATCTCAGTGAAACCAGATATGAGTCACCCAACATTTGAAATAACCCGCTAAGCATAGATAGTAGAATTTAAGGCCACAAAATAGACAAGAATAGAATTTCACTCGCATGCTATGACTCGACAACGACGCATAGATGCTCGTCACCTCACCTATACATCGTATTTAACAACCAAACATGTAGCAAATGAACACATAATACATATTGCCTCAAGATAAAGTTAGACACAACACTTACCTCGCTCCGAAGGCCACTTAATTATCAACCACATCTTTTCCTTTGGAATGCACCTCCAAACCACTCGTATCTATTCAAAAATGACTCAATAATATCAAATATTGCCTAAGGAATCAATTATATTTCATTTACCCCCGAGCCTTAATATGTAATTAGATTTGGAATCCGACCTCAAATTGGTGTCTAAATCCTTAAAGTTTTGAAATTCCTAGTTTCTACCCTAACCCCTAATTCTACCATGAAAACTCTAGATCTTAGATTGATAATTCATAAAATGCAATGGGTAATTGAAAGAAAATGATTTAGAATCACTTACCAACACTTTGGAGAAGAAACTGGCTCTTGAAAATCGCCTCTACGCCTTTGGTTCTTGAAAATTGTTGAAGAAATGGCTTAAACCCGTATTTGGAGTCTGTTTTAAGTCACTCGACAGGCCTTCATCGCGTTCGCGAGAGGCCTGTCACGATCGCGATGCACAACGGTTAAGGCCTTCGCATTCGCGAGTTTATCTACGCGTTCACGTAAGGCAGCTCCCCCCAAGCCTTTGCGTTCGCGACCCAGTGGCATAACTCTACGGTCGGCATAACTCTTCTGCCCGGACTGAGCTGTGCGAAGTCGATCCTGAATAATCTTGACCTTATCCAAGGCCTCCTGAACTAAATATGTACCCAATGACC
This sequence comes from Nicotiana otophora, assembly GCA_000715115.1. Lineage (NCBI taxonomy): Eukaryota > Viridiplantae > Streptophyta > Magnoliopsida > Solanales > Solanaceae > Nicotiana > Nicotiana otophora. Next base: position 16,131 of record AWOL01S0082913.1, on the reverse strand, counting down.
GAGCCTCTCCCGGCTCAAACCACCCAACTGGCGACCGACACCGCCTACCATATAATGCCTCGTAAGGAGCCATCTGAATGCTCGACTGGTAGCTGTTGTTATAGGCAAACTCTGCAAGGGGCAAGGACTGATCCCACGATCCTCCAAAGTCTATAACACAAGTGCGGGGCATATCCTCCAAGATCTGAATAGTACGCTTGGACTGCCCGTCCGTCTGAGGATGGAATGCTGTGCTCAACTCAACCCGCATGCCCAACTCATGCTGTACTGCCCTCCAAAGGTGCGAGGTAAACTGCGTACCTCGATCAGAAATGATAGACACGGGCACATCGTGAAGACGGACGATCTACCGAATATAAATCTCTTCTAACCGCTCTCGAGGAATAAGTAACTGCCACAGGAATCAAGTGCGCTGACTTAGTCAGCCTGTCCACTATAACCCAAACTGCATCAAACTTTCTCCGAGTCTGTGGGAGTCCAACAACAAAATCCATAGTGATACGCTCCCACTTCCCCTCAGGAATATCTAACCTCTGAAGTAAGCCACCAGGTCTCTGATGCTCACACTTTACCTGCTGGCAATTTAGGCACCGAGCTACATAGGCAACTATGTCCTTCTTTATTCGCCTCCACCAATAATGCTGCCTCAAGTCCTGATACATCTTGGCGGCGCCCGGATGAATAAAATACCGGGAACTGTGGGACTCATCAAGGATCAACATACGAATTCTATCCACATTAGGCTCCCAAATACGACCCTGCATCCTCAAAACTCTGTCATCTCCAACAGTAACCTGCTTGACACCCCCGTGCCGCACTGTGTCTCTAAAGACAAGTAAATGAGGATCGTCATCATGCCGATCTCTGATGTGCTCAAACAAAGAAGACCGAGCAACTATACAAGCTAGAATACGGCTGAGCTCAGAAACATCTAACCTTACGAATTGGTTGGCCAAGGCCTGAACATCCAATGCAAGCGGTCTCTCACCAACTGGAATATATGCAAGGTTACCCATACTTACTAACTTCCTACTCAAAGCGTCGGCCACCACGTTGGCCTTACCGGGATGATACAATATGGTGATATCCTAGTCTTTCAATAGCTTCAACCACCTCCTCTGCCTCAAATTGAGTTCCTTTTGCTTGAACAAATACTGCAAGCTCTGATGATCAGTGAATACCTCACATGGCACGCCGTAAAGATAGTGCCTCCAAATCTTCAGCGCGTGAAAAATGGCTGCCAACTCTAGATCATGAATAGGGTAATACTTCTCGTGAACCTTTAGCTATCGTAAAGCATATGCAATAACCTTGCCACCCTGATTCAATACCTCACCCATACCAATACGGGATGCGTCACAGTATACTGTATAAGATCCTGAACCTGTGGGTAACACCAATATCGGCGCCGTAGTCAAAGCAGTCTTGAGCTTCTGAAAGCTCACTTCACACTCGTTTTGACCACCTGAACGGGGCACCCTTCTGGGTCAATCTGGTCAACAAGGTTGATATGGATGAAAACCCCTCCATAAATCGACGGTAATAGCCCACCAAACCCAGGAAACTACGGATCTTTGTAGCTGATGTGGGTCTAGACCAGTCCTGAACTGCCTCAATCTTCTTAGGGTCCACCTGAATACCCTCTGCTAATACAACGTGACCTAAGAAAGCAACTGAACTCAACCAAAACTCACATTTTGAGAACTTAGCATATAACTGGCTGTCTTTCAGAGTCTGAAGAACGATTCGAAGGTGCTGCTCATGCTCCTCTTGACTGTGGGAGTAGATCAAGATATCATCAATAAACACAACCACAAAGGAATCCAAGTAAGGTTTGAACACCCGGTTAATGAAATCCATGAATACTGCTGGGGCATTCGTTAGCCAAATGACATCACTAGAAACTCATAATGCCCATACCGAGTCTGAAAAGTTGTCTTAGGAACATCGAATGCCCTAATCCTCAACTGATGGTAGCCTGATCAAATAAATCATCAATCCTCGGCAATGGATACTTGTTCTTGATGGTGAATTTGTTCAACTACCGATAATCTATACACATCCTCATCGATCCATATTTCTTCTTCACAAACAATATAAGTGCACCCCAGGGCGAGACACTAGGTCTAATGAAGCCCTTATCAAGCAAATCTTGCAAATGCTCCTTCAATTCTTTCAACTCTAGTGGGGCCATGTGATATGGAAGAATGGAAATAGGCAGAGTGTCCGGAGCTAAATCAATGCAGAAATTAATATCCCTGTCGGGTGGCATCCCCGACAGGTCTGTAGGAAAACCTCTGGAAACTCACGAACAACCGGCACCTAATCTAAGGAAGGATCCTCCGCACTAGCATCACGGACATAAGCCAAATAAGCTAGACACCCCTTCTCGACCATATGCCGAGCCTTCACATAAGAGATAACCCTGCTGGCAGAATGGCCAAGATTTTCTCTCCACTCTAATCGAGGCAACCCCTGCAAGGCTAAGGTCACTATCTTGGCGTGACAATCTAATATAGCATGATAAAGTGACAACCAATCCATACCCAGTATGACATCAAAATCAACCATGTCGAGAAGTAGGAGATCTACACGAGTCTCAAGACTCCCAATGGTGACACACACGAACGATAAACACGATCTACAACAATAGCATCTCCCACTGGTGTGGACACATACACAAGAGCACCCAAAGAATCACAGGGCACAACCAAATAGGATGACACATAGGAGTAAGTAGATCCCGGATCAAACAGAACTGAAGCATCTCTACTGTAAACTGAAATAGTACCTGTGATAACAACATCAGATAACTCAGCCTCACGCCTGGCAGGGAAAGCATAACACCGAGGCTGGGCCCCACCACCCTGAACTACGTCCCTGGGACGGCCTCTAACTGGCTGGTCTCCACCTCTAACGGTCCGACCTCCACCTCTAACAGTCTGGCCTCTACCTCTGGCTGCCTGACCCCTGCCTCTAGCTGGCTGAGTAGGTGGTGCAGCAACTGGTGTCGGAACCATGGCATGAGAACTCTGATGTTGTGAGCTGCCCGTTGCCCGAGGGAAAAATCTAGGAATATGCCTTGGATCACCATAAGTGTAACATAACTTCAGCTGCTGTGACTGCTGGCCCTACAAGTGACCCTGTCGACCTGAATAACCACCCTGATAACTCTGGAGTGGAGGTGCACTAATAGGAGCTGGTGGTGCACTGTAGGTTAGCTGGTCAGAATAATGCGTCTGAGGGCCACGACCATCCGAGGCACCGTGGGATTCCTGGAGCACTGAATGAAACGGCCTGGGAGGATGGCCTCTACCAAAAGTACTCCTTCCTCTAGATGAGGCACCGCTGAACTCACCGGAATAACGAGGTCTCTTGTCAGACCCCTGACCTCCCTGAGTAAGAACCAGTTCGACTCGTCTGGAAATATTAGCAACCGCCTGAAAGCAAATCTCACTCCCAATCTCCTTAGCCATCTGTAATCTGATAGGCTGAGCAAGTCCATCAATGAACCTCCTCACCCTCTCTTTCTCGGTGGAAAGCAGAAGAATAGCATGACGGGCCAAATCCACAAAACGGGTCTCATAGTGAGTAACAGTTATACTGCCTTGCTGGAGACGCTCAAACGGATGGCGATGCTCCTCTCTCAATGTGATAGGCAGAAACTTCTCTATGAAGAGCTGAGAGAACTGGTCCCAAGTAAGAGCAGGCGACCCAATTAGTCTGGTCAATACGTAATCTCTCCACCATTTCTTGGCAGAACTAGTCATCTGAAATGCAGCAAAATTGACCCCATTGGTCTCCACTATACCCATGTTCCGTAAAACCTCGTGAAAGTTGTCCTATGAAGGAGTACCACTGAAGTGAACAGGAAAGAGCTTGATAAACCTGTCCAATCTCCATAAAGCCTCAGAAAACATAACTGGCCCATCTCCGACCTATGCCACAATAACCGGCTGAACTAATCCGACTGGCTGAGCTTCTGGAGCCTAATACTGAGGAGATATCTACTCCGGAGCAGGAGTGGTGGGAGTCTGGGCTCCTCCTCCAGCCTGAGAGACTACTGGTGCCATGGGAAATGCGCCAGTCTGGGCCACACTCTCCATAAGGCCCACCAAACGGACCAAAGCATCCTGAAGTACTGGGGTAGCAATGAACCCCTCCGAAACCTGAGCTGGTCCGGCAGGACAGTCTGGGCTTGAAGCTCCTCGTCAAGCTCAATATGAGGCTCCACTGCTGGGGTTGCTGCTCGGGCCCTAGGCTGAGCCCTGCCCCTGCCTTGACCCCGATCTCTGCCCCGCATAGGAGTTGTCACTGGAGGCTCTGGATACTGTTCAACTGAGGAAGTGGTACATGTTCTCGCCATCTGCGATAGAATAAGAGTAGAAGAGTTCAATCAGTATCGAGAAAGCAAAATCGCATGACAGAGAAGGATAGAGGTGAAACTTGTTCCTAAGCTTCATAGCCTCTAGAAAATAAGCACAAACGTCTCCATACCGATCCTCCAGACTCTACTAAGCTTGCTCGTGAATAGTGAGACCTAAGCAACCTAGTGCTCTGATACCAACTATCACGACCCGAAATTTCCACCGACGGGACCGTGATGACGCCTAATATTTCACTTGCTAGGCAAGCCAACGTTAGAAAATCGTTAAACCAATTCCTTATTTCCATTCAGTAAATAATAATAATTAACTAAGATGAAATATAATAAGCGTGGAATATCATAAAACTGTATTAATTACTACCACCCGGATCTGGAGTCACAATTCTAGAGCATTCTAGAATTTACTACAAGTAATAGTTTGAAAGAAATACAAATATTTGAATGAAATAAAATAGTAGGATATAAAAGATAGACGGGGACTTCAAGGTCTGTGAACGTCAACAGATCTACCTTGAGTCTCCAGACAGCGGACCAGTAGCAAATCTCGATAAACCTGAGCAGATATCAAAATATGCACAAAAGTGCAGAGTGTAGCATTAGTACAACCGACCCCATGTACTGGTAAGTGTCGAGCTTAACCTCGACGAAGTAGTGACGAGGCTAGGACAAGACACCCACATATAACCTGAACAATAAAATCATGCTAGTGGCAATGACAGTAAATAAAGAAATAATGCAGCAATAATAGGAAGGGGACATACAGTGGGGAATACAACATAAAGAGTAAGAATAATGAAAAGACATAATTAAACAGAAAATCCTTAAACGAATTGAGCAATTAAACAGCAAAGGAAAACTGCACGGCATCACCCTTCGTGCTTTTATTCCCAACCTCACCAAATAAATAAATAGAACGGCACGGTATCACCCTTCATGCATTAAACCTCTCATAATATACACGGCATCACCCTTCGTGCTTTATACTCTTTCTCACAATATAAATAAAGCATGCACGGCATCACTCATCGTGTTTTACACTCTTCCTCACAATATAAATAAAGCATGCACTGCATCACCCTTCGTGCTTTACACTCCACCTCACCAATCACAGAATCGATAACAGTATTTTGCCCATAATCAATAGCACAATGTAATCTCAACCTTTAATCAATATTCGAAATTTACCAAATATCAGTGAAACCAGTTATGAGTCACCCAACATTTGAAATAACCCGCTAAGCATGGACAGTAGAATTTAAGGCTACAAAATAGACAAGAATAGAATTTTACTCGCATGCTACGACTCGATAACGACGCATAGATGCTCTTCACCTCACCTATACATCATATTTAACAACCAAACACGTAGCAAATGAACACATAATACCTATTCCTTCAAGCCAAAGTTAGACACGACACTTACCTTGCTTCGAAGACCACTTAATTCTCAATCACAACTTTTCCTTTGGAATTCACCTCCAAACCACTCGTATCTATTCAAAAATGACTCAATAATATCAAATATTGCCTAAGGAATCAATTATATTTCATAAATTAAATTTTCCAAAATTTACTCCCAAAAGTTGAAAAATCGACCCCGGCCCCGCTTGGTCAAAACCCAAGGTTCGGACCAAATTTCTTTTACCCATTCACCCCCGAGCCCGAATATGTAATTAGTTTTGGAATTCGACCTCAAATTGGGGTCTAATCCTCAAATTTTCGAAATTCCTAGTTTCTACCCTAGCCTCTAATTCTACCATGAAAACTCTAGATTTTAGGTTGATAATTCATAAAATGCAATGGGTAATTAAAAGAAAATGGTTTAGAATCACTTACCAACACTTTGGGGAAGAAAATGGCTCTTGAAAATCGCCTCTACACGTTAGGTCCTGAAAAATGTTGAAGAAATGGCTTAAACCCGTGTTTGGAGTCTGTTTTAAGTCAATGGACAGGCCTTCATCGCGTTTGTGAGAGGCCTGTCGCGATCGCAATGCACAGCGGCCTAAGGCCTTCGCGTTCGTGAGTCTATCTGCGCATTCGCATAAGGCATCTCCCCCCAAGCCTTCGTGTTCGCGACCCAGTGGACACGTTCACGTAGAAGAACATGACTCCCCTCCCCCAGGTCCCTTATACTATCGCATTCGCATGAGACAGATCGCGTTCGCGAAGGGTACCACCTCCAACGCTTCGCGTTCGCGACCAGTCCATCGCGTTCACGAAGAAGAAAATTCCCCTGCCCCCATTTTACCTTTCGCGTTCGCGGCACTACCTACGCGAACGCGAAGAAGGGCACACCAGAACAGCTGCTGCAGCTAAAATCTCAGATTTTCTAAGTCCAAAACATCCTGTGGCCTATCCGAAACTCATCCGAGCCCTCGAGGCTCCAAACCAAACATGCACACAAGTCTAAAAATATCATACGGACCTGCTCGAGCGATCAAATCGCCAAAATAACACCTAGAACTCTAAATTTAGCACCAACTCGAATGATATTCTCAAGAACACTTTAAATAAATGTCACGACCCAAAATTCTAACTCGTTGTGATGGCGCCTATCTCGATACTAGGCAAGCCAAAAATCTCAATAAACCACAATTCCTTTTAAGTTTGAAAATATAATATTTAAACATAATCCACAAATCTCGCAAATACCGATACAAATACTCCCAAAACCTGCTATCACTGAGTACATGAGCATCTAATATGAATATAAGTTTGGAAAATACGGTCCATAACAGTCTGAGACCAAATATAGTAAATAAGGAGATAGGGAAGGAGAGGCAAGGTCTGCGAAATACGGCAGCTACCTCAGAATCTCCGGAAAATCAACTGTGCGAAAGAATCAACACCCGCTATGTCCGGAAACACCTGGATACGCACACGAAGTTCAGGGTGTGGTATGAGTACAGCCAACTCAGCAAGTAACAATAATAAATAAGGAACTAAAGATAGTGACGAGCTACACTGTCACAGTTCATTTTCAGTAATTCCAACAGAGAGTAGACATGCTATTGATTCCAACAGTTTAAGTCAAATCCTTTTTATACAGTTCAAGTTCATGTAATTCGGATATAAAATTTTTTCAGATAATTTTACAACAATGACAGATAGCAACTAAGTGCAATAACAAATGAAAAGCAAGTACAGCCTCTCATGGTAACATTTACTCAACTCGTCACAACAACTCAACCACTCGGCTCTCAGCCCTCAACACTCACACTCAATGGGTACCCGCACTCACCGGGGGTGTACATACTCCGGAGGGGCTCCTACAGCGCAAGCGCTATAATCTGCATGGACAACTCACGTGCTGTACGGACAACTCACGTGCCATAGTATAAATATCTGGATACGCACGGACAACTCACGTGTTGTACAGACAACTCACATGCTATAGTATAATAAAAGGATCCGCACGGACAACTCATATACTGCACGAACAACTCACATGCCATAGTATAAATATCTGGATCCGCACAGATAACTCACGTACTGCACAGACAAATCACGTGCTATAGTATAATAAAAGGATCCGCACGGACAACTCACGTGCTGCACGGACAACTCACGTGCTGCATGGACAACTCACGTGTTATAGTATAATATCTCACAATCAGGCCCTCGGTCTCACTCAGCCATAAATCTCTCTAGTCTCTCGGGCTCTCAATAGTCATGATACTCAGCCCCAAAACAATAATATGATGCATCAATAATGAACAATAGAGATTGAGATCCAATAAACAAGTAAACTGTGATTGAGTACAAAACAACAATTTAGAAGATAATTCAACATGTACAAGACCTCTATGATCTTTACAGCACCAACACATAGCCTAAGCATGCTTCACTGTCAAATTATTATAGCACAGAAAGGGCACATAGCTAACGACAAGCTTATTCAACTTTTCAGTTTCACGGAATGGACCAAGTCCCAATTCCCACGGTGCACGCCTACACTCTGGTCACCTAGCATGTGCGTCACCTCCAAAATACTCACATAATACAATAATCTGGGGTTTCATACCCTCAGGACCAGATTTAAGACTATTACTTACCTCAAACCGTGAAATTCTTATTCCGCTAAACCTTTGCTTCGTGAATTGGCCTCCAAACGCCTCGAATCTAGCCACAAAAAATTCGATTCAGTAAATAAAATTTATTGGAATTAATTCCATAAGAAAATGTAAATTTTCCATAAAAATCCGAAATTTAACTCAAAAATCGCCCGTGGGGCCCACGTCTCAGAATCTGACGAAGCTCACAAAATTCGACAACGCATTCAATTACGAGTCCACCCATACCAATTTTATCAAATTTCGATAACAACTCGACCTCCAAATCTAAAATTTTCGTTCTTAAAAAGTTTTGCAAAAATCTTGATTTCTTCGATTTAAATCCGAAATAAATGATGAATATAATCATGAATTTATGAATATAATTACTTTTGGATATAGGACACTTACCCAAGTTGAAGTCGTGAAAAATCTCTTTGGAAACACCAAAATCCGAGACTCAAAATTCAAAAATGAATAAAAATGGCTAAGTCCCGTTTTTAAGCATTCTGCCTAGGCAAGTCGCATGTGTGAAATGCAACTTTGCCTGATTTTTGGGCAAATATAAACTGCTACCAGCCTTCATTTATTCGATCATAACTTTCTGTATAATTGTTCAAATGATGAATGGTTTAACTTTCTGGAAACTAGAATCAAAGGACTACAACTTTCATGTTTTGATAATTTTCAGATTCCTTATAGATTTCGATATATAAGCTTCCAAATTCAGCTCTGCGATTGCACCAGTTGCTATCCAAAAACAGCTTCTGCAGTAGAAATATTCCAGCAGCTCCTTTTGTCCGAAATCCATTCCGTTAACCTTTCGAAATCCACCCGAGGCCCTCGGGATCTTAAACAAATATACCAACATGTACTAAAATACAATACGAACTTAGTTGAGGCTTCAAACAATGCCAAACAACGCCGAAATTACGAATCTCACATCGAATCGAATTATCAAATCTTCGAACTTTTATATTTTGCGCCGAAACGTCTCAAATCAGTTCTGATTGATCTCAAATTTTGTACACAAGTCATAAATGACATAATGGATCTATGAAAATTTTCAGAACTGAATTCCGACTCCGATATCAAAAAGTCAACTCCCCGGTCAAATTTTCCAAAAATTCAACTTTCGCCATTTCAAGCCTAATTCTTCTACCGACCTTCAAATAATTTTCCGGACACGTTCCTAAATTCAAAATCACCATACTGATCTATTGGAATCATCAAAATGTTATTCCGGGGTCGTTTACACATAAGTCAACATCTGGTCAACTATTTCAACTTAAGCTAACTCCAAGCTAACTCCGAAATACCTTAAAACCAAAACCGACAATTCACACAAGTCATAATACCTCGTAGGAAGTTATGCAAGACTTCAAATAGTTGTAAGGGGCGTAAATGTTTAAAACGACCGATCGAGTCGTTACAATAAATCACTTTAGTGATAACTATTTATTAATCATAAATTCATAACTCATGTATGACATCATCTCACGTATATAAAGCCATTAAAAGTTTTCACTGATTTCAAATAAATAAAATACTTAAGTGGTACCTATTTATTAATCATAATTGTTTTAATTTATACATTATACATATGTGTGATAGGAAAGGAGAGATAAGACAATCTCATGTCATTAGCTATATCCGTAGGCTAATATCCTAGTTATAAATAAATAGTGTCATGAAATTAGCCATATCCATGTAATTAGCTATATCCTAGCTACAACCATAAAGCCTAAGCTAGCGTTTGGGCATAGATCCCAAATTTATTTTAAAAAAATTAATTTGGGTGAAATTTGGTTTGAAGATGAAAATCTATTTGGACATAATTTTTCAAAACATATTTCACTTTTTGTTTTTTTGAAAAAATATGAAATGTGACTTATACCCATAAGCTTTAAAAACTATCAAAAATACCTAACAACTCTGAAGAAAATTCATACAAAACAAGCGAAACAAATTTGAAGAAAATTCATACAAAACAAATGAAACAAATCTGAAGAAAATTTATAGAAATATTAGCCGATTTTAGAAAATTACCTTCAAATTTTATCTTTGCGGTGGATTGCCATAGATTGTCACAACAACTTTGGTGAAGGTTTTCTTCTGTTTATAGAGAAGGGCAAATCTGCGTGAGTTTAATGAAGGAAAAGTGGGTAGATATGGAGCATTGCATCTATACCCGGTTTTGAAATCACAATTGAACCTATACCCACTTTGCAAAAATATTTGCAAGCCTACCCATTTTACTATCAACTTCAAATTTATCTGGTTTGAAGTTTATAAAAGAATTAGTCTGAAGTAAAAAATTTCACTTCAAATGCACTTAAGGCCAAATATGTCTGAAGTACAACCAATGGATTCATGCACTTAAGTCCAATAAGTTTGAAGTGAAAAATTGCATTTCAGATGCACTTAAGGCCAAAAGGTCTGAAGTGTAACAAACGTTTTCTTACACTTAAGGCCAATAAGTCTGAAGTGAAAATTTGCACTTCAGATGCACTTAAGGCCAAATTGGTCTGAAGTGTAACCAATGATTTCATGCACTTAAGACCAATAAGTCTTAAGTGAAAAATTGCACTTCAGATGCATTTAAGGCAAAAATGTCTGAAGTGCAACTAACGTTTTCATGCACTTAAAGCTAAATAGGCTTGAAGTACAAATTGCCCAAAAACAGAAATTTGTTCTTCGAATTTTAACAATTCAATATGCGATTTAATACCTAAATCTATTCCAAATGAGCTCAAATTTGAAACATAACCTTCAAATATCATCAAGAACAAACCTCAATCATCAATTTATCAAAATAACAATAAATCTAACAAATTCATTTTGCAATTAAGAAAACGAAGAAGAAGAAACCCTAAGCAATAGTAAAAATTAAAGCGCCGCAATAGCTCACAACTATAAAATATCATAAACTACCTTAAATCATGTTCACAAACACCATATAAAATCACTGTCACTAGAAGAAGAAGAAGAAGAAGAAGAAGAAGAAGAAGAAAAAGGAGAAAAATGCCTAAAATTGTTTAAAAATTGGGTACAAGTTAAAAAAAATTTAAAAGTTGGTACATGTTAAATGTGGGCGACCAAATAAGGCGCCAGTGTAATTTCTAACATGGACTTGGGCTGACCTAGGCATGGGGTCCCAAAAGTGAAGAAGAAGAAGAAGAAGAAGAAGAAGAAGAAGAGGAAGAAGAAAGAGGAGAAAAATGCCTAAAGTTGTTTAAAAGTTGGGTACTAGTTAAAAAAAAATTTAAAAAATGGGTACATGTTAAATGAGAGCGACCAAATAAGGCGCCAGTACAATTTCTAACATGGACTTGGGTTGACCTAAGCATGGGGTCCCAAAAGTTTTGACTTCGGCGGTTCTTGTATTTGTTCAGCGGTTCGTGTATTTGTTTTTTGCTAACAAGGTTATGCAGAGGCGTAACCTTTAAAATTTTTAACATTGAATTCATTGTATCTTTTATGATTATAGGTTCAAACCTACTATTTATTATAATTTTAGAATATTTTTGCTCATAAAATCTCCGCATCAAAAGTAATGGCATTAGATGAACCTAGCGGCACATTACTCTGTTTGCCCCTGATGCTATATGCAGTGCGAGATTATGCAAAAAAGGTAGTACATTCTGGGTAAGCTAGCTTATTTAACAACAGCTTATGTTAAAACTCGAGTAGCTTTTCGAAAATTGGCATCAAATATAAAACTTTAATTCTTGAGAGAATTTTTGTTATTACCAATGAGACGACTTGATAACAGATTGCTTCTTCCAGACTGCACTCTATTAATTTGTTAATGTTCGGATCAGTCAAATAAATTATTTGGGTGAAAGCAACATTTTGATTTTTTAAAAATATGGACTTGTATGTTCTATCTCCAAACAAAAATCTGTAGGACTGAATATGCAGTCTATGTGCATATAGATTTCTTAAACTATGTATATGTGCATCTAATCTTTTTATATTTAGTTTACGAAGAGTCTCTATTAACTCAGATATACAAATCAAATGCAAATTAATACCAACAGATTGTTGCTTTCACAAGAATGAGATTCTTTAGTTTCTTAAGGAAAAAGGGGAAAGAAAACAGAAACGTAAAACTTAGTTTCCACATAAGTAGACAGAGTCTACTAGGGAAAATGAATGAGAAAACATCAAGAATCCCTGCCATAAATCTAATAATGTATAGCTCTTGTCTTGTTTCTCAAAGAAAGTGTCACGACCCGAAATTCCCACCTTCGAACCGTGATGACGCTTAACATTTCACTTGCTAGGCAAGCCAACGTTAGAATAATATTAGCCAATTTTTAAATAATTTTTAAATTATTAATAATCAAGAAACAAATGCGGAAGCAAAGTTTGAAATATAGTGAATAATCTATAAAAACAACGGTGTCTAAATATCATCCCACAATTGATATCACAAGTGCACGAGCTTCTAGAATAATACAAATAAAGATTTGAATAAAATAAAGCTGTCTGGAAATAAACACAGAGCTAAAGTAAAATAGACGGGGACTTCAGAACTGCGGACGCCATGCAGTTATACCTCAAGTCTCCTCTGAGTAGCTGAAATCCGAGCAAGTCTATGGTACGCCGCTGGGACCAACTCTGAAATCTGCACAAGAAGTGCAAAGTGTAGTATCAGTACAACCGACCTCATGTACTGGTAAGTGTTGAGCCTAACCTCGACGAAGTAGTGACGAGGCTAAGGCGGGTCACTTACATTTCCTGTACGCAATATTAGTAACAACAACAATAATAGAAATAAATCAGGTAACTCGTTTATAATAATTGAAGCCAACTCAGCAGTCATAACCAATTATCATTTTCATCACTTCTGTTGCAGCGTGCAACCCGCTCTCACAATATATTCACATTCAATTCTGTTGCAGCATGCAACCCGCTCTCACAATATATTCACATTCAGTTCTGTTGCAGCGTGCAACCCGCTCTCACAATATATTCATTTTAATAAAGTCTGTTGCGGCGTGCAACCTGATCCCTCAATATATATATATGTCGACTTTTAAATAAGTCTGTTGCGGCGTGCAACCCGATCCTCCAATATAGACTTTTAACAAG
>AWOL01S0082906.1:0-42818 GCA_000715115.1 Nicotiana otophora | reverse complement strand
ACAATCCTGCACTCTTTAGTATTGCCTAGGTTTCTAGTTGAATCACAATACACTTAGCTTTCTGTATTATGCAGGGTTGACTGGCTTAAGTTCTAAAATCTGTCTGCTCTACTTGACCTTAAGTTGACATGTCTTCCTACTATGATATCTTTGAACGTGGGAACCTTTGTGTTATACTCAGTGTCACGTCCCTTTTTCTCGCAAAAGCGGGTTTCGACATGTGACAACTCTTTTAAAGGGTGTTTAAAAGAGAAGAGTTTCCACCTAATGATTTTTAAGGTGCGTTAGGTCACCTATTTGCAAACAACTCTATTTTAACTAGTCCGTGTTACCAAAGATGGGTAAGGGCTCAAATTACCTCAAAGAGAAGGTGTTAGACAGACACTCTTCGAGGTCCACAACTGTGGGTCCCGGTCGAAGTATACACTATATGTATTATTGAATTATAATTAAGCTAAGTGATCATATAATTGAAGGAAGACATGGAATTTAAAGGTTCTATTGTAATATAAACAAGTGTAAAGAAAATAGCACAATAATTAAGCTATATAAATAATCAGTACAAGTCTTTAGAGGTTACAGGATACAACNTCTTATTCCCAGCAGTGTACAAGAAGTATTACAACTTTTGACTAATGGAATTGTAGATTAAAGGCATTACAAACCTATAGGCATGACATCTACATCGTTCGTGCAACGAGGTAATAATGATGTTCGAAAGCCCAAGATTAAAGACGCTGATCTTATAAGCATGCTATCTAAGACGAGTAATAGCATCCTATAGGCAAGATTTCTAGCGATTGACAATCTAGATTGATATTTATAATACTTTATCCCTATAGGCATATTTTCTAGGCGGGCAGTGTGATAAGAATAGCAACAACGACAGTTTAATTAATCAATGAAAGTCCTATAGACATGATATCTAGATGAATATCAATAGGAGCATGTCTTTATTACTTAACGCGATCATATAGGTATGATATCTAATACATAGTAATGGATCAAATTGAGCAAATGACCAATGGTGTTTGGATCCTATAGGCATACTATCTAATAGCGTATAGAAATGGAGCATGTGAATGAGTGAAGCAATTAGATTCTTATAGGAATGTTTTCTAATAGTGTACAGGAATAGAACATGTTGAGCAAGTGAAGTGCTTGGGTTCCTATAAGCATGCTTTCTATCAGTGTACAGAAATAGAGCATGTCAAACGAGATAGCAAATAAAACATTTACACAATCGCTCTTTGTTGAGCGTATATGTCACGCCCCAAACTCGGGGAGCGCGACCGACGCTCAACCGAGAGAACCCGGTCGTGCAAGCCTGTTAGATTTTCTTCTACCAAACTCACCCATGAATGAAGAAGAGATGTACTCCATTAATTAAACACTGAAAAGATCTTATTAACAACTTCATTTTCATTCCCATTAGTAATTTCATTCATAATTTCCAAAATAATACGAGTTTATAGAATTAATGAAAAATATAATTTTCAAATACCAACATTTCTAGTTCAATTCCCAACATCAACCACAACCCACAACCTATCTACGAAGCCTCTAAGTACAATAGAAGAGTAATATAGAAGTGCCGGCAAAAGGCCCTGACTATACCTCAAAACACAGTACATGAGAAACAAAAGATACATGACCCCGAAATGAAGTGGGGTTCACCAAAGCAGCTGAAAATAGTATACTGCTATCATTGATCAATGTCGTCTGCTGTAGAACCACCTACATCCATTAAAGATGCAGCGCCCCCGGCAAAAAAGACGTTAGTACTGTCGAATAACACTAGTATGTATAGCTAAAAGTCCTCTTTCAAAATAGAATGCCCATATAAGAAAAGGCAACACATAGAAACAACAATTCACAATCAACAATATCCAAATATCCAGTTAAAACATAATAATTTTCAAAATACAAACTTCGTATAAAATTTTGGTTAGGAGATCATTAGCACTGATATACCACCGTCTTTGTTAGCTCGGAGTCCGATCATGTCCGATCGGCTAGGCTATCTCCCCATGAATAATGTGGTTTGACATGTGATACGAAAAAAAAGTTGTTACCAAGAGTAGTACCACCATGTGCGCAACATGGCGTCCGATCTCCACCCGATCAGTTAGGTCGCCTTCCCACATATGCCGTGTGGGTTGACTTTTTCAATCCACAATTGTTGCCAGTTTCATCCCAATTAAGGGGAATAATATCACAATTTCTCCAATATTTCAATTTCATCTCAAATAAGGGGAATAATCACAATCCACCACTACACCGGCACGTGTAGTTTCAGGTGTGGGCCTTATTACCCACCCTTCCTCGGTTTTGCTAATGATGTTTCTAAAAATATTTTTGATTTGATTTGCACACAGAGGTAACGTAAAAATAATTGTACTCACCTCAACATCTTTCACATTGTATAAATTCTCATTAATATTTCCAGTTACTCATAACAACAATATTTCCTTGGCTCATTTGGCCATTCACAAGATTTTTTATTCCAGGCACGATGGCTTTATTTCATATTCCACACTTTTACCTCTTTCAATTTCATAGATCACCATCAAATATCAACGTATAGAATATTTCAGCAATCATATACCTCAAATTTATTAGTAATGAAAACTTTAAACACAAAAGGTTTCTTCCCAAATAATGGGGCATACCGACCAGCAATACAAGTACATGTCAAAATCATAAACAATCAATACACCATTGAATTGGGGATATAGTGTGTGGACAACGTGCCAAGAATTTAAGTTATGGTTGTGGCTAGTAGTGCAAATGAAATGAGAGGATGCGATAAATAATATGAAATGAGCCTCGACTCAATTGTTTAAAAATGATTTCGAAAATAGAATTGCCTAAAAGCTTTTGTACTCAATTCATGCCCATAAGTGGCTTCTTTAACTAATTCTTTGTTTTATAAATATATCCAGTGTGCTTCGAGTTCTTACATACTCAGGTGTTGAAATTGTATATTGTCATTTCTGGGAAAGAGTATTGCAAGAAATTATTTCATTTTCAAGCATCTTTATAGATTATCAGCAACAAGATATTTTCAATCAAGACTTTAGGTACACATATGAGCAATTTAGAGCCTTAAACATATCGAGTTTTTCCCACATAATTTTTCATACTAGCTTTCATTTGAAATACGATTCAAAACCATAACATTTTAATACGCAACCCATACTTTAAAACTAACGGAAACATTATGAAATTCGATTCTAAGAGAGAAAGTTTAGCCAACATACCTCAATTGAGCTTCCTTACACTCTAAAATATTCTGAAAATCTTAGCAACTTCAATCTATTTTGAAAATGTAACAAATTGAATCAAAATTTGGAGGATGATCATGGTTCTAGCTCATTTGAGCATTTTATCAAACACTAGGTGTGCATTAAAGTTTCAAGATTCTTTTATGGTGGGTTCCATCATCCCAAATCCATTATCTACCATTCTTATCTCAACAATCTTTTTACACCATTTGATAACACATGCATGCATGATGGACAACTCTCATGCCCAAAAATTATCTTACTAATTGCCCAATTCTAGACAAAATTCGAAATTGAGGGTTAGGGTGTAGAATCTTACCTTTAGGATGAAGACATTATGGGTTTTCCTTGTCAATCTTCCAAGATTTGAGCAAGACTTGATGAATAATTAGTCTAGGGTTTCCTCTCTCTCTAAAACACTCTCACTTCTCTCTAAAACATCAGATTTTTAGCTCAAAAATGGTCCTTTGTGCGTATTTAACGAAGTAGGGTCGGGTTATAAAAACCCAAACATGAAGCTCTAGAACAAGATATGTGGTCGCATATGCGACCGCATAATGATTCTGCGGTTCGCAGAATAGGCCGCATAAGTGGCCTCCAAAACTAGGCATGACTGACTCAGTCTGCAGTTATTATGCGGCCCGCAGACCTATTCTGCGGTCGCATAATGCACCGCAGAATTTGGTCTGCGATCGCATAATGTGCCGCAAACCTGATCCCCAACTTGCCCATTCCTGTCTCACTCTGCGGCCATTATGCGGTCCGTAAAGTGATTCTGCGGCCGCATAGTGGGCCGCAGAAATGTATTTTTCTACAATTTTATTTTTACTCCTTAGTGCATTGTTCAACCCAAAAAGTCCGAGCCAAGAAAATATACTAGCTTTAGCTGAAATCCTCAAACACGTATACCTACATCGGCACCACGAAACCTTAAATTAATTTACGAAATTTTACGGGGCTTTATACTTAAATACTATGAAATTTTCTGGGGTGTTACAGTATATAGATGAAATAACACCCAAAATCAAATATTTGATTCATTCCAGTCCAATCTCGGAAGTGATACTTGCCAAACTTAGGCAAGTACCTAAGTAACACCATAAACGGATGACCAATAATGAGAGAAGATTAATAAGGTAAGTATATCATAGGTAGATTGCATTTCTGGGTTGGAATCGGAGAGGAACTAAGCAGCGGCGGCTAGGGTTTCTCAGAGAAGAAGAGAGGTTGAAAGGATTTGAGGGCGACTGTCTCAGAGGAATGTGCATTAGAGTTGGGTACAGAGATATAAGGAAATAAGAGAGAGGATTGTGAGCCGTTAATCTTGAGAGATCAACGACTGTGATTTTAAAGAGAGAGATGGGGCGGGTCAGTCGAGTCCCGAACGGGTTTATTAAAGGGTTGTTTGGTTTTGGGCTGGTAAAGGGTGAGCTGGGGTGGGCCAAGTATTTTGGGCCATATTTGGTCCGAAAATAGCCTTGTTTTGGGCTATAAAATTAAATATACGAAATTTGATAAAAATAATTTATAAAAATAATTAATAAATAATAAAAACATAACTTATACAGTAAAATGATTGGAAATAATAGCTTAGCATTATAAAAATATAAAAATATTATTTTAGTATAAACAATACAAATAATGTAGTTATGTATAGAATATAGGCTATTATTGCAAAATTATAGAAATAACTCAAAAATACAAATGTAATTCTATAAAATGAAGTAAAAATGTTATAAAGCATATATGTGGGTGTAAATAATAAATTTGGATGATTAAGTCATCACAAAAATAATTTGAAGGAGTAATTAATAAATATTTGAATAATTTAAATGCAAAAAAATCAATTTTAAAGCCTTAAAAATTATGAACAATTATAGAAAATACTTATATGACTCTTGTAAATTAGTGATGATACAAAATAGATATTTTGAAAGTATATTTGATATTTATAAAAATATGAAGGCAAAATTGGGTATTGACAACTACCCCTCTTTACCCGGGAATGATGAAAGAGTTGTCGGGTAAAGAAATTGATGACTAATTTTGTCTGGACTGAGTGAGGATGATGTGTTTTTGAAAACATAGGGGCCGAACGCTGGTTCCTGAGTTGCCTACATATCCCTAGTGTTATGGGAATCAGGTCATGTGTAGTTCTGGATCCAACGACGAATGAAACCGATGAAGTTATTATAAGAATGGTTATATGTTTCAAGGAAAGATCTTTTTCATAGGATGGTGTCACGGGTAACAGATAATTTCAGGCGGAGCTATGAATGCAGATTTGAACGTTATGGATATTTGAGGTAAATGTTTGAACGGTTACAGGACAAAGAGTAAACAATTGCTGATTTTCGGCTACATTTGAGATGATCGAAGGATGTGAACGTTGTGAACGAAAACCAGAGAGAGAATTGCTTTTGTTTATAGGACGGCTACCTCTTGAGTTACCTGTAAAACATAAAACACGATGCACGCAAATATATACAGGGTTATTGCAAAAATTTAAACATGATGCAAATTTTCTTCGGATCATGAGAGTTGTCTTTGGACGATAAGGATGATGTCCTTAGACCATGACATCCTGGGCCATGAAGCGTATGATAAGGGATTCGCATGCCATAAATGGTGTCCTCGGGCCATGAGGATGGTGCCTCTAGACTATGAAGCCTTTGAATAATGATGTGCAGTTTTGAGAGATCCACAGGCCATGGCATGATGTCTTCGGGCTATGAGGATGAATCACCCTTCAGACTATGACGCCTTTAGACAATGTGGAAATGTTTCAACCCATGAAATGCAAAGATGTGAAGATATGGATCGTTTGATAGCGGGAACAACTGATGCTTAGTTGTATGTGATGAGGGTGATGTTTAGTCCTATGCAGAGGAAGGCAGCGTTTAGCCTTATGCAATAATGGAGGCAGAGCTTAGCCTCGCATAATGTAATGAAGACAATGCTTAGTCTCATGAAAGGGAAGGCAGTGCTTAGCCTTTATGCAATAATGGAGGCAATGCTTAGCCTCGTGCAATGCGATTTTGAGACAGTGCTTAGTCTCATGCAACGAAAGGCAGTGTTTAGCCATATGTGATATGATGGAGATAGTGTTTAGTCTCATGCAAAGGAAGGCATTGCTTAGCTTTTTGTAATAATGGAGACAGTGCTTAGTCTCATGTAATGCGATGGATACAGTGCTTAGTCTCATGCAACAGAAGGCAGTGTTTAGCCTTATATGCAATGTGATGGAGACAGTGTTTAGTCTCATGCAAAGGAAGGTCGTGTTTAGCCTTATGCAATAAAAGCAACGATTAAATGTAAGAGGGAAGAGCATGCCTTAGCTTGACATATTTTTGCTTGGCGATTTATGTCGGTGATAAGATAGTGACCTTATTATATGTATATATCTGCGGACGTGCTTGTTATGTTCATTGTGCCTGCGACCAAAGAAAAAATGTGATTTCGGGGGGGAGGTTGGTTTGTGCCTTTGATTCTTCATTTTGTCTCCGCTCCTTGTCTCGACGCCTTGTTGGAGTCACCCTAGGTAACGTCTCGTTACTACGGAAAATGAAATGTTCGAAAAATATGCATTTGTGATAAATTATTCATAAGAAACTGCAGTAGTTCAAATTATGTGATGATGCATAAAACAAATAATTTTGTCGAATCGGAGACTGTGACACGCTTTGAGACATTGCAGCTTCCTCAATTCGGAATTTTGAGGATCCTCCCCAAACTTCTGCCCCAGTTTAAATAAATACTTTAGGCAATGTACTTCTTGGCGATCCTTGACATAATGAGATTGACAAACTCGAAATCTTGCCCCAGTTTCTGACCATAGAGGGGAATGAAGATTTTATTATAATGTGACCGAACCCACAGGGCTGCCTACATATCCTCTCTTAAACGGGAATCAGATCAAGCGTAGTTCAGATTACATCAAATAGAAGGTGCAAACATAATCTTAAACGTAATGTCTCTTGACTGCATCTGAATTAATAGGTTTTGGCCATATTTCTCCATCCATCTCTGCGAGTATAAGCGCTCCTTCTGTCAGTACTCGATGAACCATGTAAGGGCCTTGCCAGTTAGGCGAGAATTTCCCTTTTGCTTCGTACTGATGCGGGAAGATCCATTTCAACACCAATTGCCTCGATCTAACCTTTTTGTTGAAAGCCCTAGCCATTCTATTCTTGTAGAGTTGACCGTGACACACTGCGTTTATCCTCTTACCGTCAATGAGTGATGGGGCGGGTCAGTCGGCTCCCGACCAGGTTTATGAAAGGGTTGTTTGATTTTGGGCTGGTAAAGGGTGAGCTGGAGTGGGCCAAATGTTTTGGGCCATATTTGCTCCGAAATTAGCCTTGTCTTGGGCTATAAAATTAAATGTACAAAATTTGTTAAAAGTAATTTATAAAACTAATTAATAAATAAGAAATATATTAATTATGCAGTAAAATGATTGGAAATAATAGCTTAGTATTATAGAAATATAAAAAATGCTATTTTAGTATAAACAATGCAAATAATGTAGTTATGTATAGAATATAGGTTATTATTGTAAAATTGTATACCTAACTAAAAAATACAAATGTAATTAAATAATAAATTTGGAAGATTAAGTCATCACAAAAATAATTTGAAGGAGTAATTCATAAATATTTGAATAATTTAAATGCACGAAAATCAATTTAAAGCCTTAAAAATTATGAAACATTATAGAAAATACTTATATGACTCTTGTAAATTGGTGATGATGCAAAAATGATAGTTTGAAAGTATATTTAATATTTATAAAAATATGAAGGCAAAACTTGGTATCAACACTCAGCATGATTGAGATTCTTATTGGCTCCTATAGATGTTTATCTGCTTGGATTAATTTTGAACGATGCTCTACCCTAGAATCACTCTGGAAAGCTTAATATGTGCATTTTGTATGTGTTTGGTAACGGTCCGGTCCCATAGGAGTGTGACATATGATACTACTGAAGTGAATGGCCCGATCCAATAAAAGTATGCTACATGATACTGCCGAGACAATTGG
Organism: Nicotiana otophora; assembly: GCA_000715115.1. Classification (NCBI taxonomy): domain Eukaryota; kingdom Viridiplantae; phylum Streptophyta; class Magnoliopsida; order Solanales; family Solanaceae; genus Nicotiana; species Nicotiana otophora. The sequence goes on along the minus strand of AWOL01S0082906.1, from coordinate 34,487 downwards.
CCCGATCTCGTAAGAGTGTGTTATATGATACTGTCGAGGTGGACGACCCGATCCCATAAGAGTGTGGTACAATATCCTGCCGAGGCAAACGACCCGATCCCATAAGAGTGTGGTACAATATCCTACCGAGGCAATCGGCCCGATCCCATTAGAATATGAAGCTTTTACGATTCTTTGACCCCACTCACGAATACACGTGTGAGTTATGAGATTCAACAAAACTTTCCGATGGATACACACAACGCGCAAGAAATCAGTAAGGGAAGTATAATTTCTACGGCTGAACAAGTAGCTCGTCAAGTATCTAAATCGCAACAAACTTCAAGAATTTCTAGAATTGCAACCAAGCGTTTGAACCACATCAAATCAACTCCAAATGACACCAAATTTTGCAGACAAGTTTCAAATGACGAAACGGACCTATTCCAACGTCCCGAAACTAAAATCTGAGCCCTATAGCCTTAAAGTCAAACCATGGTCAAACGTAGGAAAATTCCAAACCTTTAAATGCCAACTTTCCACAATAAGCGCCAAAATAATTCCGGACCACCCGATACTCAACCCGAACATACGCCCAAGTCCGAAATCATCATACGAACCTATTGGAACCTCCAAATCCCGATTCTGAGATCGTTTACTCCAAAAGTCAAATCTTGGTCAACTCTTCTAACTTAAAGTTTTCGAATTGAGAATTATTCTTCCAATCAACCCCGAACTTCCCGAAAATCAAAACCGACCACACGTACAAGTCATATTACATGAAGTGAAGCTGTAAAGGCTTCAAATAATCGAACGACGTGCTAGATCTCAAAATGACCGGTCGGGTCGTTATATTCTCCCCCACTTAAACATGTGTTAGTCCTCGAACGTGCCAAGAATCGCTCTGGAATTGTCCCAAACCACTGTTTTACACCTCGTGCACCTACCCGTGCCACCACGACCGATGTGAGAACATTAGCTCTAGCCGGACTGAGGATCCTTCCTTGGCCCACAAACCTTAGAACCAAATTCCACCATCCGGAATTCTCTACGAGACCTGATTCTAACATACAAACATCGTATCAATCTCAACTCGCTGTACCAAATATAATCGTGCACCCATGCTGAAACCACACAATGCTCCGCATAATTCATATACCCGTAATAACATCCTCGAACCATAATAGCTATAAATTCATGAAGCAGATGCCCGTAATATACCTCATAACGGATATAATGAAAAATAAGGCACACAAAATAAGTGTAAGGAACCGTACTCAACACCTCACTATTGCGGTGCACAACTCGATCCACACATGACAATCAATAAGGAAATATCCACCATGCCATAATGCTCGTACCCACGAAACACACGTATATCAACAACAAGTATGCCAAGTGCATAACATTACTCTATCTACAAGGTCCCAAGCACGACTAAGGTGCAATAAATGTCCTGTATCTCGAGAGCCATATTGCTTATATAACATCACAAGCTACACGGGATCACAACCCACATGGCATAATAGATTATCATATAGAATAACTGACGACACGGAAAACATCCAACGCTCGAAGAATCATCCATAAGCAAGGCTGTGCTAAATGATCACATACGGCCTAATGTAGAGCATTCGCATTATATCTATAACGAACCTCAAGCCGATTCCGATCATCCCATGTTGGGCTAATAACCTTTCAAGGATCCATAATGACCCTATTCATGACACATACGAGCAGTCGTCAAATCCGGAACGAATTTCCATAGTCCACAACCAAAGGAATAGAGCGCCTCTCAGTCATAAACTCTCCCATTGGCGACAGTACAAAAATCTCCATACCTGATTTAAATCTCTAACAATCGAATGGCTAACACGTCACACTTATACGATCTTCTCGTATGATATACCCCCACAACCTTCCGCACCAGGTAGTAAAATCTGAACATTAATGGCCATTGACCATGTATTTCTATAGTGCTAGCCAAGCATCCACATTTTCAATACCCAACACTTTTCCACCAAAACAGGCCATCCTAAGGCTGCCCGAAAATAGTGCTAGCATACACTGAACATCTGAAATACTCCCTCGCTCCTCCGTGCTTGTGACATTCTTATCAAAACTGAACTGCAATCTTGATCCTCAACTTCCAATTACCATATCGCTCACTGCACCTATCATGCCGCTATGCAAGAGTCCAATGATTTCATCATAAACCCTGAACCACCAGTAGAATAAACACTTCATAGGCTAGAACCCCTCTCACTTCACTTGTTTCAGAAGAGCAATTGCAACACGCAACCGAATTCCCATAACAACAGAAGATGCAAACCTTAGGTCGTAGTCTAAACTGCCATAACTCTTCCGGGATCCATTTACACATCACATAATCATCAGAATCAAATACCTCTAAATGAATCAAATCATGGAGGCCGTCAAGCCCGCACGTACAACCACAAATCACCTGTATAGTCTTACCACATCGAAGGAACCGACCCTTTTCCCTAACCATATTGATTCAACCCACTACTACTTCTTCCAATTTATTCTTGACTTGCCTTTGAAATAATAATTTCATTCAAACACATAACGGACCTCAAACAACACTCATCCCGAGTGACCCAAATCACAAGACTACCTCGTCTCCATACCCATGAGCCATCGCATACCCTCCTCATGCACTCAATAGTATTTCCAATTGATACACCTATTTTGAAAGACCTCTTGCGAATCCGAAGTTATTTCATCCATCTCTCGAACATCGCACCGCAGACCCAGTGGCATTCATGGAAATAATCCAAGTCTCTTTCACACCTCGCTGCAAAACTAATTCCTTAGCCACACGACGAACTCGAAAATTCTTAGACACCACACTTTACTTCTTGAACCCACTAAAACCATTGTCAAGAGTCACCCACTCTGACCTGGTCCCGAGTACATAACCAAACATTGGTGCTCTGTTAGCACATCAACACTTCCAAAGATGCAACTTGATGAAATCTTTTCCTTATACATCACATCCACCAGAAGCATAAACCCCGAGTCATCCCAATACCTACACATGAATCGATAAGGTGAGATGTAGCACACATTCCTCAAGTCCTTTGTCTGAATTACTCCTGATGTTTTATTTTCTTAGTCATAATTAATCTACCAATGCACTGACAACTAGAAACTGCATAGGCACATAACCACGTGACCTAATCGTAAACGGTAGGCTCCCCCACTTAGTTTTACACTACAATCACATAGATCCAGACCCCACTACAACTTCTTCTTCTCAGTTACCATGATCCCACACCGTTACTCGGCCAGGTTCTCATGAGCTCTTGTTGCACCAACCATACACATCCCGAATTATCAGCCACCATCGCACGCTCAACCTCCTAGGGGTCATACCGTCTTCTTCAAGCGACTCGAGCTCACATCGCAATACATACATCCCATGTTGGGTAGAAAGTAGAACTCTTCATAAGAACCTCATCAAAACCACGCAACAGCTAACCTGCTCATAGGAGATAGCCTACCTGTGTAACCTCATATCGACCTCCTCCAACATCATTGTTATAGTTACATCCATCCTGAAATCAATTAATCTCCTTGGGTCCACACTGATTCGCTGGCCGTAGAATCCTTTCATTCTTTAACACCACCCGAAGGCCCCCGTAGTAGGCTTAAAACTCGATGTCGTATTGTATCCAAATTAATGATCAAGTACTCACATTTTCCTACATCCCAATCAAGACCTTCTCGTTACATTCAAAATTCCTAAGAGCAGAGACCACCTTAGGGATCATCTCCCTCGAACCATCAACATTGGAGACGCCGATTCGATCTTAAAGCCGCAACACACAACCATCTCTAATAACTTCTTCTTAAGCACCATCTCACACCACCATGCCTAGAGGCAAACAAATGAAGACCAACATGCCAATGAGCCTCAATGCGTTTAATCAAACCATATATTAAAGAGAATTCCACCAAATTCGAAAATATCGAATCTCGTCCGTAGGCAATACCAACACTGGGCTGAAATGACAGAATATTCCTCCACAAGGCGACGATAATGGCCCGCCCGCATTCGCAGGGAAAAGCATCCTGCACCGCATCTGTAGCATCTTCACAACTCGCTGGTGCTCAATGACAACAAATGCTCGATGTCTCCTATGAATGAGTAGGAAATCACCGAAAGCACAAGCTTCAACGAAATCAAGTCACACGATGAGGAATCAAGGAAGGGAACTTCTCCTAACAGCCATGTAGTCTCTTGAAGATAAGTACAGACGTCTCCGTACTGATCCGCAAGACTCTACTAGACTTGCTCATGACTCGTGAGACCTAAGTGAACCTATTGCTATGATACGAAGTTGTCAAGACCCAAAACCCACTATATGCCGTGATCGCGCCCAACGTCGTCGTTAGGAAACCCAACGGTGAACTACCAACTTAATTATTCATTTTATTATTTTTGAAATTATGAATCTTATTAGATAGAGAGATCGATGCATCAAAAATCGTAGATATATATGATTTAGTAAAATATAAGGTAAAAGTGTCTCAATGGTAAGCAAAATCATAAACAAATTCTAGAACACCCCAAAATCCGATGTCATAAGTGCATGAGCATCCTAGGAAGTACAATAATAATACACCATCTATCTGGAATACAAGATAGACAGGATAATGTAAATAATTATGATGGAGACTCTGCATGATGAGGATCGTAATATGGGATGCAACTCACCGTAAAGTCTCCGTAATAGCTGCGCCTTTGCGCCCAAAAGACCACCAGAAATATATACCTGCACAATCAGTACATAAGTGTAGCATGAGTACGTAAATCAACGCGTACCCAGTAAGTATCTAGCCTAACCCCGAAGAAGTAGTGACGGGAGAGCGACATTAACACTTACTAGTGGTCCAATAAATCAAGTATAGTAGAAAGTAAACAAGTATGAAGCATGGTAATTAAACAGTGAAAACAAATATAGGTACATGATACAATCCTCATTTGAACGTAAATACAAGTCCTCAAATATCGGTTACCTCATCAAATGGAGTATATAATGTGGTCCCCACCAAATAGGTCATCACAACTCGAGTCAGGAAAACTCACAGATATACTAGCTTCTTGTCAAATATTACGCACGATTCTGCCGAGGCGAACGGTCCGATACCATAAGAGTATTTCATGAAGTTGTCGAGGCAAACGACCCGATCCCATAGGAGTGTGAAACATGATACTGCCGAGACGAACAACCCGATCCCATAAGAGTGTGTTACATGATACTGTTGAGGCGAACAACCCGATCCCATAAGGGTATGTTAAATGATACTGCCGAGGTGAACGACCCGATCCCATAAGAGTGTGTTACATGATACTGTCGAGGCAAACGACCCTATCCCACAAGAGTGTGGTATAATATCCTGCCAAGACGAACGACCCGATCCCATAAGGGTATGGTACAATATCCTGTCGAGGCGATCGGCCAAATCCCATAAGAGTATTTCATGAAGTTGCCGAGGCAAACGACTCGATCCCATTAGAATATGAAACTTTAACGGTTCTTTGACCCCACTCACAAATATATGTGTGAGTTATGAGATTCAAGAAAACTTTCCGATGGATACACACAACGCGGAAGAAATCAGTAAGGGAAGTATAATTTCTACGGCTGAACAAGTAGCTTGTCAAGTATCTAAAATAGCGAGTCCATTACTTTATGCGAGTCTAGTCTCAGGTCATAATGTGAATTAAAGCAATTGAACAGGCAAAAATAACGCATATAATACAATTAAAGCATGTCGTGAGTCTAAGTCTACCCGGACGTAATCAGGAATTCTAGCATACGCACGGACACTCGTCATTGCATACGTACGTGGCTCCCACAACATGTAGCACATAACAAATATATCACCTACGGGGTAATTTCCCCCTCGCAAAGTTAGACAGGAGACTTACCTCACTCCGAAGTTCCATAACCGGCTCCAACACCTCTCTAACACCTCAAATCGATGCACATCGACCCGGAACTAGTCAAACAACGTGTGATCTAAACACCAAAATAACCTCTAGAATCAAGAATCAGATGCCAAAACGTATGAAAATCGCAATGAACTTCAAGAATTTCTAGAATTGCAACCAAGCGTCCGAACCACATCAAATCAACTCTAAATGACACCAAATTTTGCACACAAGTTCAAAATGACGAAACAGACCTATTCCAAGTCCCAAAATAAAAATCTAAGCCCGATAACCTTAAAGTCAAACCATGGTCAAACTTAGGAAAATTCTAAACCTTTAAATGCCAACTTTCCACAATAAGTGTTGAAATGTTCCCGGACCACCCGATAGTCAAGCCGAACATACTCCCAAGTCCAAAATCATCATACGAACCTATTGGAACCTCCAAATCCTGATTCTGAGATCGTTTACTCAAAAGTCAAATCTTGGTCTACTCTTCCAACTTAAAGCTTCCTAATTAAGAATTATTCTTCCAATCAACCCTGAACTTACCGAAAAGAAACCTCACGTACAAGTCATAATACATGAAGTGAAGCTGCATAAGGCCTCAAACTATTGAACGACATGCTAGAGCTCAAAACGACCGATCGGGTCATTACATTAATAATTTGCAAATAAACAATTGGGGAGATAGTGAAATAGGGGAAGCGAGTATATTTTAATTTCCGCCTAAATGGGTAGAAAACCTGTCCATAGGATTTATTTACTTTGCCTGCTATGTGTTTGACGTGCTTTAGTTCTACACACTAATAGAAATCATGCCTATAGGAAATCACACACTTCACGTAACTTGTCTAATACCCGTACACTATCCAAAAGCATGTTGGTTAGATTAATTGCTTTACCTTCTTCCATGTCTACTTCATGCGTTATTAGACAGCATGCCTATAGGAATCGAATAACAACTTGTTTAGTTGTGTAATTGCAATATGATTAATAGATAGTATGCCTATAGGATGCAATAATACATGCCTTTGCTAATTCTCATCTAGATACCATGTCTATGGGGCTTTAACTAATTAATTAATCGACTGCTTCTGTTGCTCTTATTATACCTCCCGCCTAAATAACATGTTTATAGGGATATGCATGATGAATCTGTGTTTAAATACCAACTATTAGTGAACCTACCTATAGGGTACTGCTACTCGCTTAAAAAGCATGCCTATAAAATCAAACGCTGGGAATTTTGAGCTATCAAATGGTTTTACTACCCCATTGCGCAAACAACTTAGAGATTATGTCTATAGGTTTTACAATACCTGTGATCTGCAAATTCGATAGTGTGAAGCGGCAGCCCTATCTGTAGGTCGCTTAAAACTAGAATCACATAAAAGCCATGTCTATAGGAGTTAGCGACTCTAATACGCCTTAATTCTTAAACTGTCTACTTCCTAATGCAAAATCTGCTGCGTGCTTTTGTTGCTTATGTATGGAGGCTAACTTGATCCATTTATTGTCTTTATGTATAGTCCTATATGTTTTGAATGTGCGCCTAGTTTTATCATTTTCTAGCACCCTAAGTAAAGTCTAGAGCCACTCAAATAGTAGGTCCAAAGCCTCCTAGATCATAGGCATGGGACAGGTAGTGCACGCATAGGACACGATTTAGACTTGAATTAAAGTGTTTTAGGTAAACAAATTTAACATAGTAATTGGGTAGCAGGAGATGATAGTCTGCGCCCGCTGAACAATATGAGCAACTCCCTACCCAAAGGGAGTTGCAAAGTATTATTTATGTTGCACGGGGTGATCTTTTAGGCTAAAAAACTTAGGACCCCCCCCCCTCTTATATGTTTATTGTTTGCGCCTGTTTCTTTGAACTTAGAATAGTTAGGTTGTATCTTGTAATCTCTAAAGACTATTGATCATTTATATGTATAGATTAATTCTACGTGGGATTTTCTTCAAACTTATTTACATCGTAATAGAACTTTTAAATTTCTTATCTTCCTTCACTTACATGATCACATAGGACAATTATAATCCAATAATCCCACAGAGCATGAATTTCGGACGGGACCCACAGTTGTGGACCTCGAAGAGTGTCTAACACCTTCTCTTCGAGGTAATCTGAGCTCTTACCTGATCTTTGGTGACATCGACTAGTCAAATCAAAGTTATTTGCAAATAGGTGCCCTAACACACCTCCAAAATCGTTAGGTGACAACTCTTCTCTTTTAATACCCATTTAAAGAGTTGTCACATGTTGAAACCCAATTTCAAGAGAAAAAGGGGCGCGACAGCATGGCGACTCCGCTAGGGAAATACTTAGTCTCTTACCAAAATGAATTTTTGATTATGTGGATTAATGGATTATTTGATGACATGTACATCCCCTCCCTATTTCCTTTATCTTGTTTAAGACTGCTATATCATGTCTCTCCCATCCCTATCTCCCTATTTGCTTCATTTAATTACGTTCTCGCACATTTTCATGAGTTAAATCGACTTCTCTCTTTTGTCTTTCCTTTTTTCTTTTCTTTCTCTTTTTCATCTTTATCATATTATTTACTATTTATGTACTTTCATCATGCATATATCTGGCAACGTGTTACTATTTTTGCATAAAGCATGCTTTCAGCATCATACTCCACTCGTACTTATTATCAACATAGAGGCGCTTTATGAGTGTCCGCGCTTTCCTATAAGCACCCTTTTAAATTGGAACGACTTATTAGCGGTAGACTAGTCGATCAACGGTGCAGTCGATGGTCCCGTGCCTTTCCCTCTCAAGTTGTCCACTTGAGAGTACCAGTCTAGACCCTTTTAAAAACTACACTCTGATTTGAAATGTATATACATCATGCTAAATCTAGTATGGATTGAGACGTCATTGACGCATCAACCCACTTAGATAAACCTTGTCCAAAGTCCAACGGGATTTCCATAACCCCAAAGGACACCATCATATTATGTGCATTACTTGGAGAAAACATGCCAAACACGTTGATCATTATTGCGTAAATAGTCGAATCTGGAGGGGGAAAGGGCTAAATTTTATTTGCTTGCCGAAAATGAAGCACGAAATCCCCAGGTTTGGTATGGTCCAGAATATCCCGCCTCTGCTAATCAAGTGGTGGAACGACTTTGCACCACGTGACAGAAATCACGTGAGGAGAGTACTGGGTAACTTGCCATCTTCACTTAATATTCGACCCAATAGGGAATTAACTGAGGCAGCCACCATGTTCTGGGATGAGAAAAGAGTTATTTTCCAGTTTAGCAATATAGAAATGACTCTTCTGGAAGAAATAGGCGGGTTCACCAAGTTACCACGAGATAGTTCGGATCTACTGGTGCCAATTGCACCCCACGATGTTTTCTGAAGATGCTGGGTTTTAAGAAGAATGACGAACGGGTCTGCCTGAAGAAATCATACATCCCCTTTGAATATCTCTATGAGCATTATGGGCATAGCAAATCATATCGCCTTCATCATGAGGAGCTAGCCATTACCTCTTTGGGATGGGTACACCGCCGGGTCTATATCTTCATAGTCTGTTTCTTGGGTCTGTTGATCTTTCCAATGCAGGGGAGAAGAATTCACACTCGCTTAGCCATGGTCGCTAAGACCTTAGTGGAGGGTATCAAAGGGAAGAAATACATTATCATCCCTATGATCTTAGCCGAGATATACCGTGCTCTAGATCGGTGCAAGCATGGGTTCGGATACTTCGATGGTTGTAATATCTTACTACAAGTTTTGTTGCTGGAACACTTTCAAAGGGGTGATTATCGCTAGGAGCTTCTACGCAGACCGCTGAATGACTACATAGCCAGTCATCATCCAAAGAAGGTGACATTCATTCTAGATAGGTTTGAAAAGCCTGGAAATGTTGTAGGCTGGGTGCATTTCTTCAGTAATCTGACAGACAAGCAAGTGCATTGGATGTTCGAGTGGTTACCTAGTAGCGAGTTCATCATCAGGTCCAAAGGGACCACTCACTTAGTACTGATCGGACTGCGAGAAATCTACCCCCTATAAAAGTTATGAGGCAACCTGAGAGGAAACAAGTCATACCTTGGGTTTCCAACATGGTTCAGAACATAGCATATTTCAAAGGAGATGTCATCCCATTCAAATTTGAAGCCCAACACATGTGGTATCAAAAGATCATCGTGGAGGGAGAGACAGGTATCACGCCATCACATGTACTACTATCTCTCATAGTTGGAAGATGACATAACCGAGGATGTCAAACTAGGGGGGTCAATCTGAAGGATATGATCATAGATGAGGTGGTTGAGGCATAGGTGAAGTACAAGAGGCTACGTAAAAGAGTGTTTGAATCTGAAGCTAAGCAACTGGAAAAACATACGGTAGATATGGAGGCGATCAGGGAATGGAAGGAGATTGCAAATAAATCGACAAAGAGGTTAGAACATCTAGATCAAGGATTGATATAGCTAGAGGGGATTATGATAAAGAGGCTTTGGGATTGTCAATGCATGGACTATGATGAAAGAGGGAAGCTGGCAATGGCTTATTTGCTACTTGACATGCGTGATTTGGGAAATGTGATTGATGGAGTCAAAAGATCTAAGCACGGAGAAGATCCTTCTAGGGCCAAGTAGACTAGGAGATAATATTCTTTACTGCTTTCAAGATTAGATTTTGTTAGATTTCGATGTAATAAGGCTTAGTGATTTTATAATTATTTTTTCGATTTAGTGAAAGACTGATTTGCCTTGTTTTCGCATTAATGGAATGAGGCAACGTTGGCATTAATTTTTTCCAAGTCTATATGTCGCTTAGGCCTACCTCATGCACAATGAGGTCCCCAAATTAGGACACGAACTATTGCATGACCTTACATGATACCCGCTTAAATATTGCAAACACTCTTTTACTTCATCTTACTGACTCAGTTTACCTTTTGTTTTCTTTCATTTGATTACTCCCATTCCCAAAGGTTGGTTCGTGCATTCTGGCATTATCGGCATACCACACCAGATCCAGAGGTCCTCCACATCCTCCTCCACCTAGTGACCCAAAAAGCAAAGGCAAAGGCAAAGGGAAGATGGATGAACTAAGTGGTAATCGAAAAGACAATGCTACCGTGGCAGAAAATGTTGAAACCTCGGGTGCAAGAAGTGCGCCAAGGCATGACAAGTTGCTCCTACGACTGGAACAGAAAATCTTGGAGCTACAAGGTGAGCTTGAGCAGGTCCGAAATCTCAAAAACCTCTCCCTTACTCTAAATGTTCTTGACGTTAACCATCAAAACACCGCCACTCTGTTCATCAAACAGCACCGCAAAACACCCAAACCCAAAATCCACAACCCATTGCTCCACAAAATCATCCCGCAATGCACCAGTATCATAACCCCGTACCTCCTCAAAACATTAACCCCCCCAGTACAGACCCCTCAAAAACATCACCATCACCTGACCCAGTATCCGCAAACCAACACTTATCATACTCCCCAAAACGCACCACAACTTACCCTCGATCCCTCTCAAACCTCGATCAATGATCACCCATATACCCAAGTCCCAGGAACACACCAAGGCAACCCAATATACATGGAGACCCTACCATACACCCCGCAACAAATCCTATACATACCTGAACCAACTGAGAAGGACCTTCTTATCCGAAATATGGTGGAGGAGCTAAAGAAACTGACAGGAAGAGTCCAGAGTGTTGAAGGCAGAAAGGGCGTTGAAGGTTTAANTCAAACTAGGGGGGTCAATCTGAAGGATATGATCATAGATGAGGTGGTTGAGGCATAGGTGAAGTACAAGAGGCTACGTAAAAGAGTGTTTGAATCTGAAGCTAAGCAACTGGAAAAACATACGGTAGATATGGAGGCGATCAGGGAATGGAAGGAGATTGCAAATAAATCGACAAAGAGGTTAGAACATCTAGATCAAGGATTGATATAGCTAGAGGGGATTATGATAAAGAGGCTTTGGGATTGTCAATGCATGGACTATGATGAAAGAGGGAAGCTGGCAATGGCTTATTTGCTACTTGACATGCGTGATTTGGGAAATGTGATTGATGGAGTCAAAAGATCTAAGCACGGAGAAGATCCTTCTAGGGCCAAGTAGACTAGGAGATAATATTCTTTACTGCTTTCAAGATTAGATTTTGTTAGATTTCGATGTAATAAGGCTTAGTGATTTTATAATTATTTTTTCGATTTAGTGAAAGACTGATTTGCCTTGTTTTCGCATTAATGGAATGAGGCAACGTTGGCATTAATTTTTTCCAAGTCTATATGTCGCTTAGGCCTACCTCATGCACAATGAGGTCCCCAAATTAGGACACGAACTATTGCATGACCTTACATGATACCCGCTTAAATATTGCAAACACTCTTTTACTTCATCTTACTGACTCAGTTTACCTTTTGTTTTCTTTCATTTGATTACTCCCATTCCCAAAGGTTGGTTCGTGCATTCTGGCATTATCGGCATACCACACCAGATCCAGAGGTCCTCCACATCCTCCTCCACCTAGTGACCCAAAAAGCAAAGGCAAAGGCAAAGGGAAGATGGATGAACTAAGTGGTAATCGAAAAGACAATGCTACCGTGGCAGAAAATGTTGAAACCTCGGGTGCAAGAAGTGCGCCAAGGCATGACAAGTTGCTCCTACGACTGGAACAGAAAATCTTGGAGCTACAAGGTGAGCTTGAGCAGGTCCGAAATCTCAAAAACCTCTCCCTTACTCTAAATGTTCTTGACGTTAACCATCAAAACACCGCCACTCTGTTCATCAAACAGCACCGCAAAACACCCAAACCCAAAATCCACAACCCATTGCTCCACAAAATCATCCCGCAATGCACCAGTATCATAACCCCGTACCTCCTCAAAACATTAACCCCCCAGTACAGAACCCTCAAAAACATCACCATCACCTGACCCAGTATCCGCAAACCAACACTTATCATACTCCCCAAAACGCACCACAACTTACCCTCGATCCCTCTCAAATNGGAATGTTGCATATTGAAGGACAAGATCCAGATGCTGATTGGCACCAAAGTTATACAAGCAAAGGAATCCGTGCCAAATGTCCGCAATAACCCTCTTCCTCATAATATAGGGGAGTGAATGTGATAGAAACTGATGAAGAATGGGATCAGGAGGGATCCATTGGACTTATTCGAGAGGGGGACGCTCCCAAAATATCTCCCGTCACCCTCTCGCTGATTGTGGTGCAAACCCAAGCTCCATTTGTGGTCGAGGTAGCTACACCCTTCACTGTGATGTCCAACACCATCTTATAAGTTTGATGTTGTCCCGTGGGATTATGTGGTGGAAGCAAGAAGAAAAGGAAAAGCCAAGATGGAAGAGACAGGTGCTGCACAAGGAATGACCAGAATTGGCATAGTTTACACATCCGAGAATCTTAGAGGAACAAGCAAAGAGACCACATCTATTCCACATGTCATGGAGACATGAACTGATGATCTTTGGATGAAGGTACAGGCGAGGAAATACTCCGTTGTTGATCACCTAAACAAGACTCCCGCCCAGATATCCATCTTATCGATGTTGCAAAACTCAGATGCGCACAAGAATGTCTTGATGAAGGTATTAAGTGAAGCTTATGTGCCTACCGGTATCACTAGTGGGGAGATGGCTAATATGGTAGGGCAGATACTAGAGAGCCATAAGATTACCTTCCACGAAGATCAGCTACCACCAGAGGGGTTGAGTCACAACAAAGTATTGCACATCACTGTGCAATATGAAGATAAGTTCATTGCCAGGGTTCTGATAGACGGGGGTTCGAGTCTGAACATATGCCTACTGACTACTTTGAAAAGACTGGGTTTAGGCCTGCCTGAGATACAGATNGTTACAAACTTCCCAATTTTGAGATGTTTGATGGCACCGGTGATCCTAAGGTACATTTGAGAACCTACTGTGACAAGCTTGTAGGAGTGGGCAAGAATGAGCAAATCCGTATGAAACTGTTCATGTGAAGTCTCACAGGTGATTCCTTATCTTGGTATATTAGCTGAAATCCAAAGAAGTGGGCGAACTGGGTAAGCATGGCATCCAATTTCATGGATAGATTCAAGTTTAACACAGAGAACACGCCAGATATTTTCTATATCCAGAACCTCAAGAAGAAGCCAATAGAAACCTTCCGCGAGTATGCTACTCATTAGAGATCAGAGGCTGCCAAGGTGAGGCCACAACTAGAAGAAGAACAAATGAACAAGTTTTTTGTCAGAGCTCAAGATCCACAATATTACGAAAGACTGATGGTTATAGAGAATCACAAGTTCTCCAACATTATCAAGTTGGGAGAAAGGATAGAAGAAGGGATCAAGAGCGGTATGGTGACCAACTTCGTGGCACTGCAAGCCACCAACAAAGCCTTACAGTTAGGAGGTATTTCGAAGAAGAAAGAAGTAGGTGCCGTGATGGTAGCCCAGGGCCCTAAGTCTCCCCTTACATACCAAACACCTCTACCCACAAATCAATCCTTACCTCCAAAATACCAATATCAGCCACCACCTACCATACCTATAACGCCCAACCTACATATTTTACCATTCACCTCCTCCCACCCGCCAAAACTACCCAAATCCATGACCAAACTTTAACCGCAGAGCTCCTAGACAATACACCCCTATCGCTAAACCCATAGCCCAGCTGTATGAATGACTAAAGGCAGCTGGTTACGTCACTCCCATTCATGCTGTTGCTATTGAAAACCCTTCTCAGTGGGTTAATCCCAACAAGACTTGTGCCTACTATTCAGGCATGAAGGGTCATACTATTGAGGAATGTTGCATATTGAAGGACAAGATCCAGATGCTGATTGGCACCAAAGTTATACAAGCAAAGGAATCCGTGCCAAATGTCCGCAATAACCCTCTTCCTCATAATATAGGGGAGTGAATGTGATAGAAACTGATGAAGAATGGGATCAGGAGGGATCCATTGGACTTATTCGAGAGGGGGACGCTCCCAAAATATCTCCCGTCACCCTCTCGCTGATTGTGGTGCAAACCCAAGCTCCATTTGTGGTCGAGGTAGCTACACCCTTCACTGTGATGTCCAACACCATCTTATAAGTTTGATGTTGTCCCGTGGGATTATGTGGTGGAAGCAAGAAGAAAAGGAAAAGCCAAGATGGAAGAGACAGGTGCTGCACAAGGAATGACCAGAATTGGCATAGTTTACACATCCGAGAATCTTAGAGGAACAAGCAAAGAGACCACATCTATTCCACATGTCATGGAGACATGAACTGATGATCTTTGGATGAAGGTACAGGCGAGGAAATACTCCGTTGTTGATCACCTAAACAAGACTCCCGCCCAGATATCCATCTTATCGATGTTGCAAAACTCAGATGCGCACAAGAATGTCTTGATGAAGGTATTAAGTGAAGCTTATGTGCCTACCGGTATCACTAGTGGGGAGATGGCTAATATGGTAGGGCAGATACTAGAGAGCCATAAGATTACCTTCCACGAAGATCAGCTACCACCAGAGGGGTTGAGTCACAACAAAGTATTGCACATCACTGTGCAATATGAAGATAAGTTCATTGCCAGGGTTCTGATAGACGGGGGTTCGAGTCTGAACATATGCCTACTGACTACTTTGAAAAGACTGGGTTTAGGCCTGCCTGAGATACAGATGGGAAGCATGAATGTGAAGGCATTTGATGGGTCTTGGAGAGTCACTATCGGAGAAATCAACCTTGATCTGCAAATGGGCCTGACCTGGTTCGACGTGGAATTCCAGGTGCTAGATATATCCGCCGCCTATAACTTGTTACGGGGACGACCATCGATACACGCAGCTGGGGCAGTCGCTTCTACCCTGCACCAGGCTGTAAAGTTTAAGTGGAATCATCAAAGGTGATTATTCACGGATATAGAAGTAACCCTATCTATACAAACCAGACTGTGCCAGCTATGAATTGATGGTAGGCTATAATCTTGTGTTTTAGTCACTTATTACACTCTAATTTACTGCACTTTTATTGTGTTTGAGCTTTAATAGCTAGTATTTTATACTTATTATGTGTTTTATGTCTTGTAGGAGTGATTCTGAGCTATGTAGATGTATGGAATGAATTCGAGCTATTTGGAGCTTTGAAGTCTGAGTAAAATCCCAAGGGATTAAGCCGAGATCGCGTTCGGGGTCGAGAACCACATCTGGATATCAAAAAGCAAGGAAAATTTCATACTCTGAGAAATCCCCACAGTCGCAGCGTGTGTGTATTTTTCTGCTGCCTGATAGATTTCAACTCTTTGTATTTCCCCACTAACACCCTGCATGGCACGTCGCTCCATGCGGCGCGCCTGTGTAAACTTTACAGAGTAATTGTCCTATTTCACGTAGAAAAAGGTGATTTCATTTGGGCCCGACCCTACTTGGTATAAATACATGGAAAAAAATTATTTTCTGGACTTTTGACATATTGGAGACCTAAGGAGGCTAAGGAGGAGTTGGAGAAGTAAAAGCACAAGGAGTTCATCATTCAATCCTCTCTCAAGACCCATGTTTGGATCGTTTTATGTTTTCCTTTACTTTAAACATACTTGTGATGAATTGCCCATCTATGGAGTAGTTCCCTTTAGAGTTTGATGGATTTGGTGTATTGATATTTGTTTTTTGATTATAAATCTAGTTTTATGTATTGAAGCGTTTTTGGATAAATTAACTGTTGCATCTATATTCACTTGATCATGTAATCGAGAAAGGCATAACTTGTGATATCTTTGCATCATCTTGTTGGTT
Source organism: Nicotiana otophora (assembly GCA_000715115.1). Taxonomy (NCBI): domain Eukaryota; kingdom Viridiplantae; phylum Streptophyta; class Magnoliopsida; order Solanales; family Solanaceae; genus Nicotiana; species Nicotiana otophora. The sequence continues at coordinate 17,748 of AWOL01S0082906.1, read as the reverse complement.
GTGTTCATTAATTCGTCTTAGTAATCGAAAGAGGTTCTCCTAAAGACCAATCCACTACGCATTCTTGCATATCTTTACGTACTTAAATTAGTTCATCTTGTGAGGTTGAGACTTAATCGAGGGAGGAGTTTCTACTAAATGTTTGAACTAATAATTGAGTGAATTTGTAGACTCACTTGAACGTTAGAAGTGAATCATCTAGAGTTAGATCCCAAACAACTATCTTGCACCTATCCTATCAACCCCTATTTTCTCCCATTAATAACTTCCTTGCTTACCTTTGCTCCGATTGTCATTAGTCAATTAGCTCTAGGTTCTTAGTTAATTTTAGTATTAATCACATAAATCGAAATTCTTGATCATCTTGGATAGCAATCTAGCTACAAACTACGATAATACTGTTTAACTCCAATCCCTGTGGATACGATATTATATTATACTATATTTGACTAGCGAGCATATTTAAATGTGTGTTTTGTGCTCCTCAAAGTTTGGCGATGTTGCCGGGGATTGGCAATCAATAGTGTTTAAAGTAGTTTTAGTGCTAATTCAGGAATTTTTCTTTTTATTTTATTTTATTTTTCCCTTTTTACGTTTGGTGTTCTTTGACTGGAATTACAGGTTCAGAGTGGTGCATGACTAGAACTTCTGCGAAGGAAGTACTACCATACGAACCCAAGATAGAAAAACAACTGCGACAGCTGAAGAAGGAAATAAATCTCACTGAGACGTTAGAAAAGGTTGGGCAATCCTCAACCAAAGATATGGCTGGAAAAGGTGAAGATAATGTGGATTTGGTTGTGAGAGAAGCAGCCCAACGAAGAGAACGAGCTGCACGGGATGCTGAGGAAGCAGCTATTAGAGATGTGCAAAATATCTATGAAGAAGAGAGGGGTCTCAAACTTAATCAACATCGACCCTTTCATGGGAGACCACTTGGCAATTATGCTAAACCGGTCTACAATCAAGGATTATCCAGTGTTCGACCACCTCCAATTGTAGCTAATAATTTTGAGTTGAAGCAAGGGTTGCTCCAAACCCTTCAAAACAGTTGTGTCTTCAGAGGGAAGATGAACGAAGATCCAAACAACCATCTAATAAACTTCGAGGAGATTATGAACACCTTTCAATACAATGGTGTGTCACAAGATGCAATTTACTTAAGGGCATTCCCCTTCACACTCAAAGATGATGCAAAGCAGTGGCTTCGAAGCTTACCTAATGGATTGATTCGAACATGGGATGAGATGACCAGAATATTTCTTGATAAATATTTCTCATCAGCTAAGACGGGCAAGTTTAGAAGAGAAATCCATAACTTCTACCAGAAAGATACTGAAACTGTTTTTGAAGCTTGGGAGAGGTTTAAGGAAATAGTCAGAAAGTGTCAACATAGTAGAATTGAACTCTAGATGCAACTCCAGGACTTTTAGGATGGATTGACACCAGCCTCACGTACATGGAGTTCACCTGGAGGTACTGCAAATGTGTGTCAACAAAATAATGCTAGACCTCAGGGACAAGGAGCTCCAGTCTTCCAAAATCAGCANATCCATTGGACTTATTCGAGAGGGGGACGCTCCCAAAATATCTCCCGTCACCCTCTCGCTGATTGTGGTGCAAACCCAAGCTCCATTTGTGGTCGAGGTAGCTACACCCTTCACTGTGATGTCCAACACCATCTTATAAGTTTGATGTTGTCCCGTGGGATTATGTGGTGGAAGCAAGAAGAAAAGGAAAAGCCAAGATGGAAGAGACAGGTGCTGCACAAGGAATGACCAGAATTGGCATAGTTTACACATCCGAGAATCTTAGAGGAACAAGCAAAGAGACCACATCTATTCCACATGTCATGGAGACATGAACTGATGATCTTTGGATGAAGGTACAGGCGAGGAAATACTCCGTTGTTGATCACCTAAACAAGACTCCCGCCCAGATATCCATCTTATCGATGTTGCAAAACTCAGATGCGCACAAGAATGTCTTGATGAAGGTATTAAGTGAAGCTTATGTGCCTACCGGTATCACTAGTGGGGAGATGGCTAATATGGTAGGGCAGATACTAGAGAGCCATAAGATTACCTTCCACGAAGATCAGCTACCACCAGAGGGGTTGAGTCACAACAAAGTATTGCACATCACTGTGCAATATGAAGATAAGTTCATTGCCAGGGTTCTGATAGACGGGGGTTCGAGTCTGAACATATGCCTACTGACTACTTTGAAAAGACTGGGTTTAGGCCTGCCTGAGATACAGATGGGAAGCATGAATGTGAAGGCATTTGATGGGTCTTGGAGAGTCACTATCGGAGAAATCAACCTTGATCTGCAAATGGGCCTGACCTGGTTCGACGTGGAATTCCAGGTGCTAGATATATCCGCCGCCTATAACTTGTTACGGGGACGACCATCGATACACGCAGCTGGGGCAGTCGCTTCTACCCTGCACCAGGCTGTAAAGTTTAAGTGGAATCATCAAAGGTGATTATTCACGGATATAGAAGTAACCCTATCTATACAAACCAGACTGTGCCAGCTATGAATTGATGGTAGGCTATAATCTTGTGTTTTAGTCACTTATTACACTCTAATTTACTGCACTTTTATTGTGTTTGAGCTTTAATAGCTAGTATTTTATACTTATTATGTGTTTTATGTCTTGTAGGAGTGATTCTGAGCTATGTAGATGTATGGAATGAATTCGAGCTATTTGGAGCTTTGAAGTCTGAGTAAAATCCCAAGGGATTAAGCCGAGATCGCGTTCGGGGTCGAGAACCACATCTGGATATCAAAAAGCAAGGAAAATTTCATACTCTGAGAAATCCCCACAGTCGCAGCGTGTGTGTATTTTTCTGCTGCCTGATAGATTTCAACTCTTTGTATTTCCCCACTAACACCCTGCATGGCACGTCGCTCCATGCGGCGCGCCTGTGTAAACTTTACAGAGTAATTGTCCTATTTCACGTAGAAAAAGGTGATTTCATTTGGGCCCGACCCTACTTGGTATAAATACATGGAAAAAAATTATTTTCTGGACTTTTGACATATTGGAGACCTAAGGAGGCTAAGGAGGAGTTGGAGAAGTAAAAGCACAAGGAGTTCATCATTCAATCCTCTCTCAAGACCCATGTTTGGATCGTTTTATGTTTTCCTTTACTTTAAACATACTTGTGATGAATTGCCCATCTATGGAGTAGTTCCCTTTAGAGTTTGATGGATTTGGTGTATTGATATTTGTTTTTTGATTATAAATCTAGTTTTATGTATTGAAGCGTTTTTGGATAAATTAACTGTTGCATCTATATTCACTTGATCATGTAATCGAGAAAGGCATAACTTGTGATATCTTTGCATCATCTTGTTGGTTGTGTTCATTAATTCGTCTTAGTAATCGAAAGAGGTTCTCCTAAAGACCAATCCACTACGCATTCTTGCATATCTTTACGTACTTAAATTAGTTCATCTTGTGAGGTTGAGACTTAATCGAGGGAGGAGTTTCTACTAAATGTTTGAACTAATAATTGAGTGAATTTGTAGACTCACTTGAACGTTAGAAGTGAATCATCTAGAGTTAGATCCCAAACAACTATCTTGCACCTATCCTATCAACCCCTATTTTCTCCCATTAATAACTTCCTTGCTTACCTTTGCTCCGATTGTCATTAGTCAATTAGCTCTAGGTTCTTAGTTAATTTTAGTATTAATCACATAAATCGAAATTCTTGATCATCTTGGATAGCAATCTAGCTACAAACTACGATAATACTGTTTAACTCCAATCCCTGTGGATACGATATTATATTATACTATATTTGACTAGCGAGCATATTTAAATGTGTGTTTTGTGCTCCTCAAAGTTTGGCGATGTTGCCGGGGATTGGCAATCAATAGTGTTTAAAGTAGTTTTAGTGCTAATTCAGGAATTTTTCTTTTTATTTTATTTTATTTTTCCCTTTTTACGTTTGGTGTTCTTTGACTGGAATTACAGGTTCAGAGTGGTGCATGACTAGAACTTCTGCGAAGGAAGTACTACCATACGAACCCAAGATAGAAAAACAACTGCGACAGCTGAAGAAGGAAATAAATCTCACTGAGACGTTAGAAAAGGTTGGGCAATCCTCAACCAAAGATATGGCTGGAAAAGGTGAAGATAATGTGGATTTGGTTGTGAGAGAAGCAGCCCAACGAAGAGAACGAGCTGCACGGGATGCTGAGGAAGCAGCTATTAGAGATGTGCAAAATATCTATGAAGAAGAGAGGGGTCTCAAACTTAATCAACATCGACCCTTTCATGGGAGACCACTTGGCAATTATGCTAAACCGGTCTACAATCAAGGATTATCCAGTGTTCGACCACCTCCAATTGTAGCTAATAATTTTGAGTTGAAGCAAGGGTTGCTCCAAACCCTTCAAAACAGTTGTGTCTTCAGAGGGAAGATGAACGAAGATCCAAACAACCATCTAATAAACTTCGAGGAGATTATGAACACCTTTCAATACAATGGTGTGTCACAAGATGCAATTTACTTAAGGGCATTCCCCTTCACACTCAAAGATGATGCAAAGCAGTGGCTTCGAAGCTTACCTAATGGATTGATTCGAACATGGGATGAGATGACCAGAATATTTCTTGATAAATATTTCTCATCAGCTAAGACGGGCAAGTTTAGAAGAGAAATCCATAACTTCTACCAGAAAGATACTGAAACTGTTTTTGAAGCTTGGGAGAGGTTTAAGGAAATAGTCAGAAAGTGTCAACATAGTAGAATTGAACTCTAGATGCAACTCCAGGACTTTTAGGATGGATTGACACCAGCCTCACGTACATGGAGTTCACCTGGAGGTACTGCAAATGTGTGTCAACAAAATAATGCTAGACCTCAGGGACAAGGAGCTCCAGTCTTCCAAAATCAGCATAGGCAGCAGTTTCAGCCTCAACAGTCCAATCAGCCTGGTCTAGAAGATCTAATGAAGGCCTTTATTATCAAGACAGATGAGAGGTTGGATGCTCACGGGGAAGCTATCAAAGAATTGGGCACTGGTTTCTGAAACATGGAGAGACAATGTAAGGCCCCGTGAAATTTTTCATAAAAACCAGGGTTTCGTGATGCCGGGGTAGGCGTAGAGGTTAATAATAGTAGACCTTCTTCGCGGCAAGCTTGCTCATGCGGTTCAGACGTTTTGGATTGAATAGTGTGCTGGGGAGTTGAAGGAAAATATTCGACAAAAATAGGCATTTCTGCGGCCCATTATGTGGTCGCATAATCACTCTGCGGGCCGCAGAATGGCCGCAGAGTGAGACAGTCTTCTGGGCCATTTTTTATGTCACTTTCGTGGCCCATTATGCGACCGCAAAACCATTTTGCGTGCCGCACTCTGATCGCATATCCAGCTTTGAGATTTTTGCGGAGGGAGGTTCTGCGGCACATTATGCGACCGCAAAACAGGTCTGCGGGCCGCATAACAACCGCAGACCCAGACAGATTGTTCCAGTTTTATTGGCACCAAATTGTGCGGCTGATATGCGGATCGGAGATCCTGTCTCGGGGTTTCATTTTTTAGGTTTTTAAACCCGATACTACCTCGTTAAAACATATGTCGTGGTCCATTTTTGAGAATATTTCTGATACTTTTAGAGTGAGAAAGAGTGCTTAGTGTAGGGGAGTAACCTTCAACCTAATATTCAACAATTCTTGCTCAATCCTTGAAGATTATCAAGAAAGTCCTCATCTTAAAGGTATGAATCTATGCCTTAGCTCTTAATTTCGAAAATCTACTAAAAATGGGATAATTAGAAAGACAATTATTGTGTGTGGGGTTGTTATCTTGCATGCATGTATTCTTGAAGTATGTGAGAAAGTTGTGAGCTGAAAATGGTAGAGAATGGGTTGGGGAATGATGGAATCTTTTACAAAAGGGCCTTAAAAACCTTAATGCACACCTAGTGCTTGATAATATTCTCAAAGGATCTAGAATCATGATCATCTTCCTAATTTTGGTTCAACTTGTTATATTTCTAAAATTGATTGAAGTTGCTAAGAATTTCAGAATGTTTTAAAGGTTTAAGGAAGCTCAATTGAGGTACGTTGGCTAAACCCCTCTCTTAGAATCGAATTCCACGGTGTTCATGTAAGTTATGAAAGACCCTAGTTGATCATTATGAAATCGGTTATCCCGAGTAATTTTCTGTTGAGAGATACATGTTCAATATGTGTTTCAAATGCATTTATTCATGCTATGTTATCTTTTGAGTATATATATTCAAAGTGTGGCTGTGTGTGTTATAATCTTTACGATTTCATGTTGTGCTTGAGTGAAGGTTATCATGCCAAATTATGTGAACAAAATCTCTATATATGTCTAAGACTATTAATTGCTCTTATGTGTACCTAAAGACTTGAATTGAAGAGTCGTGTGGTCGATAATGGTAATGGTGTGTGAAAATGAAAAGGGGAGCATGAAATATGAAATTCGGCCAAGTACCAAGAACGGTATTATAATTGTGGCCATAAGTGCCGATGAATTGATTAGATATGAAAGAAGTATGATGTGAGATGATTTACTGAAAAAGTAATGTCTTGGGTGAGACGGCCTAGGCGATCGGGCCGTGATCGGATTCCATGCTGCACACATGGTGGTGACTGTGCTGGAAATGATAATTGAAATTGTGGTTATGGTTGATGTCTCAAATGAGACGACCTAGCCGGTCGGGTCGTGATCGGACTCCGTGTAAGAATACAGTGGTATTGTGAATTATGGTATATCGGCTCTTAAGATCACCCAACCTAATAACATGGAAATTGACTTGAAAACTTATGTGATCCTTAACTTGATGCTTTAGTATTATTTGAAGCTCTTATTGAATTCTTGATTGTTTCCCCCTGTATTATTATTCATTCTATTGAGATGGTGGTTAGTTTTACTTACTAGTACTATTCGACAGTACTAACGTCCCTTTTGCCGGGGCACTGCATCTTTAAATGGATGCAGGTGGTTCCATATCAGGCAGTGTTGATCAACGATAGTGGCACATCCTCTTCCCAATAGACTTGGTGAGCCCCACTTTATCCCAGGATCATGTATTGTACCTTTTATTCATATTATTATCACGTTTTGAGGTATAGCCGGGGCCTTGTTGTCGACACTATCATAACTCTCTTTTGTATCTTTTAGAGGCTCCGTAGACATAGCGTGGGTTGTACATGGGTGCTAGAAAAGTCAAATAGATTATGTTATGTTTTGATCTCTTGTTTTACTCGGATCATAAGAATGTGTGTATTTTTGGACTTTAAAATGATGTAACCAATGAGACAATTTAGTATTGTATATATGAACTTCCTACTATTTAATTAATAAAATGTCTTCTCTTGATCATGGGTGAGTTTGGTAGGAAGTATCTACATGCTTGCTCGACCGGGTTCACTCGGTTAAGCACCGGTCGCGCTTCCTGAGGTTGGGGCATGACAAACTTGGTATCAGAGCCTAAGGTTTTAAACCGTCCTAGGATATCTCGGAGCAGTATCTAGTAGAGTCCTTCTTATCGGTGTGTTGTCGACCACATCTACAAGTTGGAGGCTACTTGGACATTTAGGAATAATACCCTTCTTTGATATTCTGGATCGTGCGATGAAACTGATTGTGAAACTGTTCCTCCTCTAACTCATGCATTCCTCTAACTTTAAGTACATGGCACCTAAGAAGAGAGCAAGAACTGGCCAAGGAGCCAATGCAGCCTCAGGAGTGGCAGTTGACCCTTTATTTGCTGATGCGGGTGAATACTTGAGGGGTGAGGATAATCCTCCGACTGTTACACTGCCTGATTCAACTACACCTGACCAGGCCATACCCGTTCCTGCACCTACTGAGGGTGCAGCAGTTCCCTCAACTGATATTCCAGTTCCACCTCCATCCCCAACTTCCGGTTCTGGTATTTCTGATGGGGATCTTAGGGGAGCTATCCAAATGTTGACACAGATAGTGGCTTCTCAAGCCCAGAGATCAAATGTTGCACCCATTTTTTCTAGCCCACAGGGGGATTCTAGTGGTTCCAGGGTGAATAGGTTTCTTCAATTGGATCCTCCGGTGTTCACGGGTGCTAATCCCAAGGAGGACCCACGAGACTTTATTGATGAGATGCATAAGACTCTCCAGGTTATGCGCGCTACTGAGACAGAGGGGGTGGAGTTGGAACCTCCCAAGATTATCAAGATTGAAATCTTGATTAGCCTATGCTCTGATACCACTTGATAACAACACGATAGGGATCCAAGCATTACTAAAGAAAATCAAGAAACGAAAAAACAACGGAAAATTAAAGATAGATTGAATTCAAGAAACTCTTTCTTGAATTCAAGAAGTCTATTCTTGAAATTGAATCCTAACAACAACAATTAGCTAACAAAGAACTAATCGCATTTGGTAGAGAATTAAAAGCAAGAGATAGATTGTGAAACCCGACCCTTTAGAATAACAAGAACAACAATAAGCCTAAACTTATCGCCTTTCTTGAATACCTAGAAGTGATCTAAGATTTCGAAAGAGTTTAATCTTACCACCTTAAGTTGAGTCTTGAAGGTTGAAGAATAAATCCAAGAGTAGCCACACACAAGAGTGCAAGAAAAATCTCACAATTTTTATTGATATTGTCTATATCTCAAATCTAAAAACAAAGAAGACACCCCTTTATATAGAGAGGGGGTCACGAAATTCCTACCTACAAATAAGGAAATAAAGTCCTAAACTACTTTGGACAACAAGTCCAAATACCTTAGGAAAAGGAAAAACACTAGGAAACAAAAACCAAGTCAATCTTGGAAAGTAACTCCAACAATCTTAGGAAAAGGAAAACATAACCTTAACTACCTAGGAAATCAATAAATCTAGTACCAAAATATATGGAAATAAGTTAAAACCAATCTTGGATAGAATCTTGAAAGTCCAAAACCAATCATGGATAGGATCTTGGAAATCTTGAAGGCAACTTGCAAGCAACTTGGCACCAACTTGTACCCAACTTCTATCACGCCTATTGAACCTTTCTTGGTTAGCAAGTAAGTCCTTTTTATTTTATAAAAACGTGGCTTCATGTAGGGCTTATTGGGCTGCAAGTTTAGACACATTTTTAGGTGCCAAATAGGTCCAGTAGGAGCCTGATTTGGACCTTCTTCAGAGGATGTCTCTTGGGATCTAATCCACCTTTTCTTGGACATGAATTTGGACCATAAAATAATTATAATACCTAGACAACTCATATCCTTTTATCCTTGAGCTCTCCATCCCAATTAACAACTTCTTTATTTGCACTTGAAGTCTAATGACCTTGTTTTGCAACTCTTTAGCTTGACATCTTGTTGAAGTACCTCTTTGAGATTCCAAGCTTCATTCTTGTCCTTGAATGGATTTGAGCTTCCTAGGATGCTATCATTCCCCTCTTCGTGAAAAAAATTCGTCCTCGAATTTCGACCTTGCAAGAAAAAGAAGTCACGCACTAGTAAATGGCATCCACTAATCTGAAAAAATGGTAGGAATAAAACAAGATAGTCACCATGTGTCCACTTAACCCAATTAAGCCTAGTAGGTTTAAATACTCCTTTATAAAGCATATGGACATCATCATCCCAATAAAATTTATGCCTACTTAGAGTTATCCAATAAAAACCTCTCTTAGATGCACTATGTAATGAAATTTGCAATGCGATCTTGTCAATAAGGTAGTCCAAACATGTGCATGCCAAAGAAATTACAAAATATTGGTCATGCATCCATTTAACACAAGTATCTCTGCCACATGTATCAAATAAGACACTCTTATGATATAGCCGAGTATCAATTATAAATCCTATGGATTCTTCTACATGTAAGTTATCCAAAAAAGCACATAAATTCTCAGAAAGGTCAGAAGAACCCATAAATTCCAAAATATAAATTTCAATACATTCAAGCTCATGATTATAACTTTCCCCAATAATATTCGCAACATCAATGGATTCTACATGATTGCTCAGACTATCACAGAAAGAGTCATAGATAGGTTCATGAAAGAGTATTTGATCACTAACGTCACAATAATCATGCATATCCTCTTTACTAGTAGCAAACACTTTTATAGGCTCACAATCAACATGACTAGAGGAATGACTTCCCATCAAACAACAAAACTCACATTCTAGCAATTTATCAGATGAAAACTCATTAGATACTTGAATAGGAGAAGAAAGAACATTTAACTCATTAGCAAGCCTCTTCTCATAAATTTCATGCCTCTTTCCACCATGTTGGGATGCATAATCATCTAGTCATACTCAATTTCAAAAGGAAGCAAATTACTCTTGCACTTTAACTTAGATATTACAGTTAATGACTTGATATGTATCAAAATATCATCATCCACAAAAATTATAAAGTCACCAACATAAGAAATAAGAGTATAGTTCAATACCTCCAAAAATACCTTAGGTGTTCTAGGAAGGCCAAGAATGTGAATGAACCAATTATACATATCATACTTGGACTTATTTACTAATGGAACAACATCACCTTGTATTCTTTTATGCAATGATTCCAGTTTAGCAATGGCTTTAGGAAACTCCATGTCATAAACCTGTAAATAAGAATTAAAATAGTCAAAAGGTTCAATAACAAAGAATGTAACCAAGCTTTTATCTTCCACCATCCAACACGAATTAATTTTGCCTAATTCATGTTGGAATCCAACAATCTTAGGAAAAGAAAAATATAACCTTAACTACCTAGGAAAGCAATAAATCTAGTACCAAAATATATGGAAATAAGTTAAAACCAATCTTGGATAGAATCTTGAAAGTTCCAAACCAATCATGGATAGGATCTTGGAAATCTTGAAGGCAACTTGCAAGTAACTTGGCACCAATTTGTACCCAACTTCTATCACGCCTATTGAACCTTTATTGGTCAGCAAGTAAATCCTTTTTATGTTATAAAAACGTGGCTTCATGTAGGACTTATTGGACTGCAAGTTTGGACACATTTTTAGGTGCCAAATAGGTCCAGTAGGAGCCTGATTTGGACCTTCTTCAGAGGATGTCTCTTGGGATCTAATCCACCTTTTCTTGGACATGAATTTGGACCATAAAATAATTATAATACCTAGACAACTCATATCCTTTTATCCTTGAGCTCTCCATCCCAATTAACAACTTCTTTATTTGCACTTGAAGTCTAATGACCTTGTTTTGCAACTCTTTAGCTTGACATCTTGTTGAAGTACCTCTTTGAGATTCCAAGCTTCATTCTTGTCCTTGAATGGATTTGAGCTTCCTAGGGTGCTATCATACATGGACCTACCTATATGTTACGGGTGCGGATTGAGGGGTCATATTCAGAGGGAATGTCGTTCATCTCGCCAGGGTGCGAGCAGGGGCACAACACAACCATCTAGTTCTGCAGCTGCTACATCTTCAGCACCCCCTCCAGATCGAGGTACTCCAGCACCAGCAGGGCGTGGTGCACTAGGGGTGGTGCGCAGAGTTCAGGAGGACCCAACCTTTTCTATGCTATGAGTGGTCACCAGAGTGCAGAGGCTTCTCTAGATATTGTCACAGGTATATGGACTGTCCAATCTCATGATTTATATGCTTTTATTGATCCCGGTTCCACCTTGTCCTATGTTACCCCTTATGTTGTTATGGAATTTGGGATAGAACCTGAACAGCTTCATGAGTCGTTCTCTGTATCTACTCCAGTTGGCGAGTCTATTATGGCCGCATGGGTTTATAGGGGTTGTGTTGTCACGGTACGTGGTCGGGACACCGTGGCCGATCTCATTGAATTGGGGATGGTTGATTTTGATGTAATTATAGGAATGGATTGGCTTTATTCATGTTTTGCCAAACTCGATTTCCGAACTAGAACTGTGAGGTTTGAATTTCCAAATGAGCCAGTTGTTGAGTAGAAGGGGGATAATGTAATGCCAAAAGGTAAGTTTATTTCTTACCTTAAGGTCACGAAGATGATTAATAAGGGGTGTATCTATCATTTGGTCTGGGTTACGGACACCGATGCTGAGGCACCTACACACTGTGCCGGTTGTGAATGAATTTCCAGAGGTCTTTCCTGATAAGCTCTCGGGGATCCCAACAGACAGGGAGATTGACTTTGGGATTGATGTGATACCAGACACGCAGCCTATATCTATTCTGCCCTACAGGATAGCACCAGCAGAAATGAAGGAACTAAAGGAATAATTGAAGGATTTGTTAGAGAAGGGTTTCATCCGACCAAGTGTGTCACCATGGGGCGCACCGGTTCTCTTTGTGAGGAAGAAGGATGGATCACTGAGGATGTGTATTGACAACCGGTAGCTCAACAAAGTCACAATCAAAAACAAATACAAATTACCAAGAATAAATGATTTGTTTGATCATTTACAGGGTGCTAGGTACTTCTCCAAAATTGATTTATGGTCCGGGTACCACCAATTGAAGATCAGGGAGCAGGATATTCCGAAAACAGCTTTCAGGACCCGGTATGGGTACTTTGAATTTCTGGTAATGTCTTTTGGGCTAACAAATGCCCCCGCGACTTTCATGGATCTTATGGATCGGGTTTTCAAGACTTTTCTCTATTCCTTTGTGATAGTGTTCATTGACGATATTCTTGTGTATTCACGAGGTAGAGAGGACCATGCCGATCATCTCAGGACAGTGTTGCAAACTCTTCATCAACACCAATTGTACGCGAAATTTTCAAAATATGAATTTTGGCTGGAATCTGTCACATTCTTGGGTCATGTTGTCTCCAGAGAAGGAATTAAGGTAGATCCTCAAAAGATTACAGCGGTGAAGAATTGGCCTAGACCTACAACACCAACCGAGATTCGCAGTTTCTTGGGCTTAGCAGGGTATTACAGGAAGTTTGTGGAGGGGTTCTCTACTCTTGCCTCTCCGTTGACTAAATTGACTCAGAAAGCGGTTAAGTTCCAATGATCCGATGCTTGTGAAAGGAGCTTCCAGGAGTTGAAATCAAGATTGACTACGACGCCGGTGTTGACCCTGCCAGGGGTACCGATAAGTTTGTGGTATATTGCGATGCTTCAAGGATTGGGCTTGGGTGTGTATTAATGCAACACAGTAAGGTTATAGCTTGTGCTTCTAGGCAACTCAAGAATCATGAAAAGAACTATCCAACACATAACTTAGAACTTGCGGTGGTGGTTTTTGCATTGAATATTTGGTGTCATTATTTGTATGGGGTTCATGTGGATGTATTCCCAGACCATAAGAGCCTTAATATATTTTCAAACAAAAGGAGCTGAATCTGAGGCAGAGAAGATGGCTTGAGTTACTCAAGGATTACGACATCGATATCCTATATCACCCGGGGAAATCCAATGTGGTGGCGGATGCTCTTAGCCGAAAATATAAGGGTAGTTTGGCTCACTTGGTGGTATGTCAGAGGCCGTTGGCCAAGGAGGTTCACTAGTTAGCTAGTTTGGGAGTTCGTCTTGCGGACTCTAGTGAAGGAGGGGTAATTGTGCAGAATAGGGGCTGAATCATTGCTCGTTGAAGAGAAGCAATACGACGATCCATTGTTGGTACAACTGAAGGAGGGGATTCATAAACATAAAACTATGGCTTTTACTCTTGGCACGGATGATGGTACACTAAGGTACCAAGGACGGCTATATGTTCCAGATGTAAATGGTCTCTGGGAAAGAATCATGACAGAGGCTCACACTACTAGGTATTCCGTGCACCCAGGTTCTACGAAGATGTATCATGATCTCAAGGAAGTCTATTGGTGGAATGACATGAAAAGGAATGTGGCGGACTTTGTGGCAAGGTGTCCGAATTATCAACAAGTGAAGGCCGAACACCAACGACCTAGTGGGTTGGCACAAAACATAAAAATTCCAATGTGAAAGTGGGAAATGATTAATATGGGTTTTGTGGTAGGATTACCACGCACTCCATGCAAGTTTGACTCAATTTGGATGATTGTGGATCGAATCATGAAATTAGCACATTTCTTACTAGTTAAATCTACCAAAACAGCGGAACAGTATGCTTAGTTATATATCAAGGAAATAGTCAGGCTACACGGTACTCCAGTTTCTATCATTTCCGATCGAGGGGCTCAGTTCACGGCCAATTTTTGGACGAAATTTCAGCAAGGTTTGGGTACTCAGGTGAATCTTAGTACAACCTTCCATCCACATACCGACAGGCAGGTAGAGCGGACTATTCAGACGCTTGAGAATATGTTGCGTGCTTGTGTTCTTGACTTCAAGGGTAGCTGGGATGGTCATTTTCCCCTCATAGAGTTTGGTTATAACAACAGCTTTCATGCTAGTATCCAAATGGCACCATTTGAGGCATTGTATGGTAGGAGATGTAGATCTCCCATTGGGTGGTTCGAAATTGAGGAAGCTGGGTTGATAGGACCAGACCTCATGCATCAGGCTATGGAAAAAGTTAAGATCATTAAGGAGCGGTTGAAGATTGTTTAGAGTCATCAGAAGTCCTATTCAGATGTTCGTCATAGGGATTTGGAGTTCAAAGAAGATGATTGGGTATTCTTGAAAATTTTTCCCACTAAAGGTGTAATGCGATTTGGTAAGAAAGGAAAATTGAGTCCGAGGTACGTTGGACCATACAGAATCATTCAAAGGATCGGTGGGTGGCATACAAGCTTGAGCTAGCACCCGAGATGTCATTAGTGCACCCAGTATTCCACGTGTCTATGTTGAAGAAAGTAGTTGGAGATCCGACACTCATTGTTCCTGTTGAGGCTATTGAGGTTAATGAGGAATTGACGTAAGAAGAGATTCAAGTTTCTATTATTGATCGGCAATGTTACACCCCATATTTTCATACGTGAAAGTATGCCATAAATAAATTGATGAAAGCTCGGAAATGAGATGTTACATCCTGCATTTTCGTACGTTAAAGTTTCGTCGTAAGTTAATCGACGTAAGTTCGGGAATGAGATTATTTTGAGATTATAAGCATTATGCTACTTCGAACAAGTAAAGAGTAAATTCGTGAAGGTGAGAGGGTAAGCAAATCAAAATTTGATATTTTGAGATAAAATACGGTCCAAGCTACAATACTTCGTACTTATGGACTAGTACCATACAAGGTACCACATAGCCATGATAGTAAGGTATATTAAAGTGTATTAAAAGTGTGTAGTATTTTAAGTAAGTTGAGGTCATTCTTAAATTATGTGAATAACTGGGTAATTAATGACTTTTAGTGAGAGATTAATTAAAAATCTTTGGAAAAGTTTATCCCCCAACGTGGCAGCAAATTAGGTGTGGATTAAAGTCCAAATGAATGACTCCTACACTATGTAGCAAGGTGGCACAATTAAGGAGAATTGTGGCTAAGTCATCACCCACTTTGATAAAGACAATTAAAGAGATGTATAAGCTTGCTAAGTCTATTCCATTTTCATTCATCACATACTTATCCAACCCCTATAATAAGACTTTTCAAAATCAAAGAATGATACTTGTATCAAGATACCACTTACGGATGGAGATCAAGATTTCCTAATAAATCCTTTACAATACTTAGGCAACGTTATTAGCTTCAAAAACATATCAACTCTTCATAGCAAGATATAGTGCTACAGTAAATTCAAACAAGTGATGGAACGTGATTTTTGCTTCAACAAGAATTTATCCGAAGTTATACTACGAGGCTTCTTAGAAACAAAAACAACGGGATTTTGCGTTTCTAAGAGAGTACGGTACAATCTTTCTCAAGAATATCACACAGATTTTCCACTACTTTGATCTGCCGTTACATGTTGTCGCAATTGACGTGTGTTGGAAGGATTGTCAAGAGAATCGGTTCAGGTATGTTAAGTCTATCCCTTTTTTCTTTTTGGCATGATCCAAATGATACAAATGAAACGAGCAAAATATGCAACTTTCATAAATGACTCTATTCATAGAAATACTAGGGGTGTCTATATTCTTGATTCCCCATGTCAATTATTATTATATCTTCTGTTCATAGGTCTCCGAAAAATACGTATTTGATAAAGTTTATCCGAGAGGCATATTGATTTTTATGACATTCCAAGAAATCTTATTAATGTATTTCTTATGCATTTATATATGTATATTGATCCATGACCAGATGGTGTTATATATGCGTATATTATATGTATATGGTATATGGAAAAAGGTTACGGCGTTATATACGCACCACCACCTGATCAGCTGGTATACGTTGATGATTTTGCCCACAGTGGCCGAGATGATATGATGGGATGCCCTCAGAGGCTTGATGCTGTTATAAATGCATATACCTATGCATGGTATGACATTTATATGTATATGCATGAAATTGTAAATATTAATGATTCACAGAGTTGTTCAGACTTACATGTTGAGTCTCTTACTCCTTGTTTCTCTCATGAATATTATTTACTGATTTTTATTCCTTACATACTCGGTACATTATTTGTACTGATGTCCCTTTTGCCTGGGGACGCTGCATTTCATGTCTGCAGGTCCCGATAGACAGGTCGAGAGTCCTCCAAGTAGGCTATCAGCTCAGCGGAAGATGTTGGTGCGCTCTATTTGCTCCGGAGTTACTTGTTTGGTCAGTATGATTTAGACGTGTATTGTTGGTATGGCGGGGATCTGTCCCAACCTTTATGATAATTATGTATTCTTAGAGGCTTGTATACATATGTCATGTACGTAAAAAAATGGTATAGCCTTGTCCGCCTATGTTCAGTGTACGAGTAATTATTTTGGTCTTATAGGCCCGTATGTCAAATGTATAAGTTTTTATATCAGATTGGTTCATCTTATATTGAGTATTCCCTTATGTTTATTCTGGTTAGCACATGATGGCACGTTACGTTGGTACTCGGTTGAGTAAGGTACCGGGTGCCCGTTGCAGCCCATAGGTTTGGGTCGTGATAAAAATGGTATCAGAGTAGTTCTATCCTAGGGAGTCTACAAGCCGTGTCTAGTAGAGTCTTGTTTTATTGATGTGTTGTGCATCACACTTATAAGCAGGAGGCTACAGGGCATTTAGGACTGTCACTCTTTCTTCTTACTCTAGATCGTGTGGTAGAGCTCAGTTGTAAGAACCCGATTTCCTAAACTCTACCTTATTCATAATACGACGATGCCTACATCCAGAAAGACTGTTGGTAAGAGATATAGTTGTGGAAGAGTTGAGTCGGAGGAACTCGATTTTTCATGATGCTTATGATGAGTAAATGTGAGGTCTTCAGCAGATCATGTGTTTACTAAGGATGTGTAAAACTTCTTGATAAGGATCCCTAAGGCAAAAATGTCTATCCACTTTTATGGTAAAAAGGAATAAGAGAATCGAAAGTTAAATACAAGTTTCAGCAAGTAAAAAAAGCAAGATAAAAAAGGGTACGAGCTACCAAGCTAATGAAGATTATTGCAAAGGAATATAAGCCTTTTGAGTAGTATAAGAGAAGGCAGGATATTGATCTAGCTGGGGTCAGGGTAACCTAAAATGCTAGATGGATATTTAGCGTTAGCTAACATTTCCAAAGGATATTGCAAAGGTGCTAATAGATCTCCTTGCGAGACACCCAGAGGGTGCACTCTAAAATAGTACAGCTAGATATGAATACTATAAAGATAGGCACTAGAAGCATTGAAGGGATAAATATTACCTTAGTGTAGCTCCTGTCCCTAGTGGAGAAAGAATATTAGGCAACCCAAAGAGCCAATAGATGGAGCAAGGGGAGCTAAAAGCAAAA
>AWOL01S0082905.1:0-10617 GCA_000715115.1 Nicotiana otophora | reverse complement strand
GCAGTTTACTTCGCAATTTTGGAGGGCAGTGCAGTGAGAGTTAGGCACACAGGTTGAGTTGAGTACACCATTAAACCCTCAGACAGACAGACAGTCCGAGCACACTATTCAGATATTGGAGGATATTCTACGCGCTTGTGTTTTAGATTTCGGGGGTTCTTGGGTTCAGTTTCTACCGCCCGCAGAGTTTGCCTACAACAACAACTACTAATCGAGCATTCAGATGGCTCCATATGAGGCTTTATATGGGAGACAGTGTCGGTCTCCGATAGGGTGGTTTGAGCCGGGCGAGGCTAGGCTATTAGGTACTGACTTGGTTCGGGATGCTTTGGACAAGGTTAAATTGATTCAGGATCGGCTTCGCCCGGTACAGTCTAGACAGAAGAATTATGCCAATCGGAAGGTTGACAATGTTGCTTTCATGGTGGGGGAGAAGGTACTACTCAAGGTTTTATCCATGAAAGGTGTTATGAGGTTCGGGAAGAAGGGCGAGTTGAGCCCTCAATATGTTGGGCCTTTTGAGGTGCTTCAGATGATTGGAGAAGTGGCTTACAAGCTTGCCTTGCTGCCTAGTCTGTCAAGTGTTCATCCAGTGTTTTATGTTTCTATGCTCCGTAAGTATGTCAGAAATCTGTCTCATGTTTTGGATTCAGCACGGTTCAGTTAGATGGTGATTTGACTTATAATGTGGAGCCGATGGACATTTTGGATCAGTAGGTTCGAAAATTAAGGTCAAAGAACATAGATTCAGTGAAAGTGCAGTGGAGAGGTCAGCCAGTTGAGGATGCCACTTGGGAGACCGAGCGGGAGGTGCGGAGCAGATATCCACGGCTATTTGAGAATCCAGGTATGATTCTAGACCCATTTGAGGACGAACGTTTGTTTGAGAAGGGGAGAATGTAACGACCCGATCGGTCGTTTTGAGTGTTATAGCCCCGTTCCCCCATTTACTACTTATTTTATGCTCAATTGTTATTATGTGACTTTTCGGGGTAGTTGATTTGGTTCCGGAGATGTTTCGGAATAAGTTGGGACACTAAGTCCTAAGGTTAGAAGCTTAAGTTGAAAAGGTTGACTGAATGTTGACTTGCATGTAAATGACCCTGGAATGAAATTTTGATACTTCTGACAACTTCGTAGGGTAATTTTGGACTTAGGCGTGTGTCCGGATAGTGATTTTGAGGTCCGTAGTTGATTTTGTCTTGAAACGGCGAAAGTTGGAAAATTAGAAGTTTGGAAAGTTGAGAGGTTTGATCGAGAGTTGACTTTGTGGTTACGGGACTCGGATTTTGGTTCCAAAAGTTGGAAAAGGTCCGTTGTGGCATTTTTGCCTTGTGTGCAAAATTTGAGGTCTATCGGACTTGATTTGATAAGTTTCGGCATTGATTGTAGAAGTTGAAATTTTTTATTTTTCATTAGGCTTGAATTGGGGTGCGATTCATATTTTTGATGTTGTTTGATGTGATTTGAGGATTCGACTAAGTTCGTATCGTGGTTTAGGACTTGTTAGATTATTTGGTTGAGGTCTCGGGGGCCTCGGGTTTATTTCGGATAGTTAACAGAGGCGAATTTGGCTTAAGTGTTATGCTGAGGTGCTACAGATCTGGTGTCATCGCACCTACGGTGGGATTGGCCGCATGTGCAGAGCCGCAATAGAGGCTAATCTTGCACAACTGCAAAAAGGAGGAAGGTCACTAGGGGTCGCAGGAACTGAAAAGTTTCCGCAGATGCGTATGCGCATCTGTGTGAGGTCGACCGTAGAAGCGGATTTGGAAAGGCAACATGGGAGTCGCAGAAGCGAGGAATTGTTCAAAGATGCGGCCCGCAGGTGTCAAGCTGGGACCGCAGGTGCGCATGGTTGGCTGTTAAGTGGGTTTCCTATATGCGAAATTTTTTCCGCAAAAGCGGGAGCGCATGTGCGAACACAGGCTCCGCAAGTGCGGAAATGCCTGGGTAGTGTTTAAAATTTGAGGGTTTCGTGATTTTTATCATTTTAAACTTTGCAAATTCGAACTAAGGCGGTTTTTGAGAGGGATTTTGAGGGATTTCTTGAGATAAGTCACTCTTGATCATTTTTATGCAATAATATTGTTTCCCCATTGAATTTCCCACCAAGTTTGTGTGTTTTTGAGGTAGAAGTTTGGGAGTTTTAGGCTAGGGATTGGAGAGTTAAATTTGGGGATTTGAGTGACGATTGGTGTCAGGATTTGGTAAATTTGGTAAATTTGGTATGGTTGAACTCGTGGTTGAGGCTTTCGAATTTTGTAACTTTTATTGGATTCCGAGATGTGGGCTCGGGGGTTGACTTTTGAGTTGACTTTTTGACTTTCAAATAAGAACTTAGCAGTTTCATATGGAATTGATTCTTATAACTCGTGTTGATTGTATCAAGTTTTTTGTGCCCAGATTCGAGGTGTTGGGAGGCCGATTCGCGAGGCAAGGGCTTGCTAGAAGAGTGATTCGATTTGCTTGAGGTAAGTATCGTATTTAAACTCGGTTGAAATACCAATTGCCTGAATTGTTGTGATAGCCACATGCTTTTGGGTTCGCACATACGTGGGGATGAATCCACGTGCGGGCACTGATATTCTATATTCATGTTTCGGTTGTGCTCGGGCTCTTATAAGCCTAGAAATGACTGTTAAGCTTTAAGCTATGATATCTCACATGCTGTAATAGTTTATGTGATCTATTTGAGACATGATGAGGCTACATAGAGGTTTAACCCCTGAACGAACTTGATAAATGCATTTCGTTGATGAAATTGCAGGTTTGAGCTACGATAGCACACTTTACACATGCCTACACTTTAGCATATCACTTATACTATTCCAAGAGAATGAGAATCTTATTTCATTCATCATATACATGTATACTTGTCTTATTTCTTCTGTATGATATGTTTGGACTGGGGGCCTGTGACTATGCCGGGCGAATTATGTTATTGGCACGTGAGTTGTCCGTGCGGATCCCTTACTGATATTATTGGCATATGAGTTTTCCATGTAGCACGTGAGTTCTCCATGCGGATCCATATATTGATAATATTAACACGTGAGTTGTTCGTGTCGTATGTGAGTTGTATGTGCAGTGTGTGGAAATTTGTATCTTCTTGATCATTTATCTGATTTACTGGTTTCCTTCATCTACATGTAATAGTACTGTTTGAGCAGGGTATTTGAGAAACAGTGCACACGCATGCACGGATATTCTTCTCAGTAAGCTTAATGATTTATTTTTAAATATTGTGATGTGCTGGTTTAAAAAGGCAAAATTACACTGGAATAACTAGTATCCTTAATAATTTAAGCTTCTCTTACATTGCCTTGTTTATTTACGATACTTATTGAGTTGGTTGTACTCACACTACACCCTGCACCTCATGTGTAGATCAAGGCATTTCCGGGCACGATGGTTGTTGATCGTGGAGTTTTACCTGTTCGAAGATTATCGAGGTAGCTGCTTTGCCATCCACAGACCTTGCCTCTCCTCCCCTATCTCTCAGTTTTTGCTTATTCTGTTCTACTTTCTTAGACAGTGTATTAGGCGGTGTTTCTGTATAGATGTTCATGTACTCAGTGATACCCATGTTTTGGGAAGTTTTGTAATGAGTTGTGGCGTTTTCATCTAGTTTTTACGAGATTATTACTTACTTAAACATATTTCCGTATATTTTGAATTTTAAAAATGTTGGCATGTTTGAGTTGTTGGCTTGCCTAGTATCATGATAGGCACCATCACGACATGTCGATTTTTGGGTCGTGACACACACGCAAGTCCTAATACATAGTACGAAGCTGGTCGAGACCTTAAGCCGCCGAACGGGATGCTAATTATCAAAAAAATTGGTCGAGTCGTTACATTATCCCCCTTTTAAACAAACGTTCGTCCACGAACATGCGAAGAATCATTCTGAAGTCATCACTCACTGACTGAACTTACAATACATACACTCGTGGGTGACCCCACATCACCCTAAATCCACGTAAGCCCTACATTACCACCTCAACTGAAGATTTTTCCTTCCACCAATACCAATAGGCCTTTGAACCAATTCTCACCATCCGATCGTTTCCAAAAGACCTAATTCCTACATCAACACACGGTATCAGCCTCAACCAGCTGCAACAACCTATGCCTACACTCACTAGATACAAACACACGACATAATACACTACACATATGTCCATAACAACATCTTTGATCACAATAGCTGTCCATAATCAAACCCAACACCGGCAATTAACCTCATATCCGCTAGAAACTTGTTTCAAACCTTCACAAAACTGACAAAGATGTAAGAAATATGAAGACCGCATAACTATTCACCCCAATCAACAAGTTACATCTAACGCCACCTGGGCACACATATCGCAAGCTAAAACACAATAAGCACAACACAAATATGACTGAATATACAAGGAAACACATGAAAAAACTATCAAACAAGCCCGACAGGCACCACTCTCTATCAGTACCATACTACGAATCAATTTCACAAGGGGGAATCAATGTATATGAACCCCACCGTGGCCCACAGCCCAGTTCAAACATAACAAACCTCATAGAAACGCGAGGATCCTATCCTCATCTCTGAATCACAAGTAGAATACACATCATACCAATCGAAACATTCCACTAATTCAATTTCCGCTAGCAAGGTCACAACACATGCTGAACTCTCACATCGATAGAGCATCTAATTCACAAATCGTAACCAACCACCCAGAAATCACCTCAAAACCTATCGTAATGGGTAACAGAAAGTCACTTATAGTCTCATAGCTCTCAAGAGTGAACAAAACATAACTACAAACACGGGCTACCCCTATAGAACCTTCCAACAGGGGTAAACACATAAGCAGAGTTCAAAATCATGAAACTTACCCATATGTGAAGCAAGATAAGAGGACTCACCCCGATAAGCAGAACCAAATCAAAATAAGAATGATTCCCCTCTATAACAATCAAAACCATACCTGTAACGACAACATCAGGTGCAGGGGCCTCAGCCCCACCATAGAAAACATATCAACGGGTTGGGCCTCCCCCTCTTGGGCGCCCTCTACTCGCCTGAATACTCTGCTGTGATATATTTGTTTGGAGTCTGGGACAATCTCTCACCATGTGGATGGTATCTCCACACTCAAAAAAACCCCTCCACTGGGTGGCTTTGAAAGCTGTCCGGTACAGGCACCTTGAGACCCATGGATATTTGAAGCACCACACGAAGCTTGAAGTGCAAACTGAAATGGCTGACCCACAAAACCTCTACTATGGCATACTCTGCCTACAAAATAGGTACCAGTAGATCCTTCCGGTCCATGAGGCCTCTTAGCCTCCTTGTCCTCTCTCTCCTGACCTCGCATGTCCCCTCTTTCCTAGTCCCACATTCCCTCTAATCGACTAGGGATCTCTACCACCTGCTGAAATGGAACATCGTCTCCAACTTCCGAGCCATGTTGAATCGAATATCATGACTGAGCCCCTCAATGAACCTGCAAACTCGCTCTCTAACTGTAGAAACCAAAGCAGGTGCATGTTTGGACAAATCACTGAATCTAACGGCATACTCTGACACTAACATAGTGCCCTGACGCAGCTGCTCAAACTCCGTGCACCAGGCATCCTGAAGAGTCTGGGGAATAAACTCTCTCAAGAACATATCCGAGAACTAAGTCCATGAAAGTGAAGCTACATCAACCGGGCTACCCAACTCATACATTCGCTAGCACTGATATGCCGCTCCCTTATGCTGAAACGTAGTAAAAGCAACCCCACTCGTCTCCATAATTCCTAGAGTGTGGAGAATATGGTGGAACTCCTCTAGGAAACCATGTGCATCCTCTCAAGCCAAACCACTAAAGGTAGGAGGGTAATACTTCTTAAACCTCGCAAGTCTAAGTTGTTCCTTCTCAGATGGTGTCGCCCTAACCACGGGCTGAACTAGAATAGCAGGCTATGTCAGCATGACACCGGGAACCTGACCAACATGGACTCGCTACTCTAGAGTACGAGCGGCGGAAGTATGAGCTCCTCCCCCGGTATGTGAAGCAGCTGGTGCAACCGGAATCAATCCCGCCTGAACCAATGTACTAAACATGCTCAGGAACTGTGCTAAAGTCTCCTGAAGTCCCGAGGTAGCAACAGGTGACTCCGTCACCTGTCCCCCAACCATAGCTACTGGAGGCTCCTTAACTGCTGCTCTGACAGGTTCTATAGCTGCAACACGTGCTCCTCCTCGGCCTCTGCCCCGACCCCTAGGAACACCGGCTCTAGGGGAAGCATCATCAGTAAATACAGCTCGTGTCTTCACCATCTATGAGAGAATAGAATGACAAAGACTCAAACTCCGAGATCAATAATCTTGCACGATAAGAATGAAAGAAGTGAAACTTTCCTAATAGTTCCATAGCCATTCGAATATAAGTACAGACGTCTCCGTACCGATCCGCAAGACTCTACTTAACTCGCCTATGACTCGGAGCACCTATGAACCTAGAGCTCTGATACTGTCACGACCCCAATTTCCCTCTGTAGGATGTCATGATGGCACCTAGTCTCTAAGACTAGGTAAGCCTAATAACTTGCGGAATAACTGAATAATAAACTGAACTCCAATCTCAACACATGATATAAAAATAGAAATTGCGATTTAATAATTACAACTCCCAAAACCCGATAGAAATAAGTCACAAGCTTCTAAGAAAAAATAGTAAGTGTCTCTATACATCAAAGTCTAAAAATAATAAGGGAATAAACATAATAAGGATAGAGGGGGACTCCAAGGTCTGCGGATGCTGGCAGATATACCTTGAAGTCTCCACATGCGGTCCAACTCACTGGTATCTGGTCTGGTAGGAAAAACATGGATCTCTACAAAATGATGTGCAGAAGTGTAGTATGAGTACACCACAACGGTACCCAGTAAGTGCCAATTCTAACCTCGGTAGAGTAGTGACGAGGTCATGTGAGGGCCCTACTGGTTTAAAAGATAAGCAAGGCAGAAGATATAATAATATTTTGAAATGACTGACAATTTAAACAATGAGAAGTTTCAGAAAATAACAACATAACAAATAGAGGTAAACTACAGGGGCACTCCAGAGGTATCGCCTCGTAACCCAAATGTAAATGCTCAACAGGGGGATCTCCCGAGGTACCGCCTTGTAGTCTGAAAAGTAAATATGCACGACAGGGGGATCTCCCGAGGTACCGCCTCGTAGTCCCAAAGTAAATATGCAAGACAATGGGATCTACCGAGGTGCTGCCTCGTAGTCCCAAAGTACATATGCAAGACAAAGGGGATCTCCCACGTTACCGCCTCGTAGTCCCAAAGTAAATATGCAAGTAGGGGGATCTCCCGAGGTATCGCCTCGTAATCCCAAAGTAAATATGCAACTCATAAATTATGGAACCACGAATTTATGGAAAGGAATCCTACGGTTAAAAACCGAATACAATAATCAAGGAAACAGGTAATTCAACTAAGCATGTTGCACGAATTTCAAGTAAGGTTAAGACACGTAGACATGCGAAACTAGGGTAAACATGACAGCTACACATGCTAAGGTAACTCGGTTAAGGAATTTAAAAGAAATCTACTCATCAAGAACCGAAATTTCCACAATTCCCCGTGTATGCACTCGTCACCTCGAACATACGACGCTCACATATCACAATTTGTTACAACAGTACCAAATCCTAAGGGGATTTCCCCCACACAAGGTTAGACAAGTCACTTACCTCAATCAATCGATAAGGATGCCTTTCCCTCAATTTTACGACTCTGAATGGCTCAAATCTAGCCAAATTCAATTACATAACATGAATACATCTACAAGAAACTAATTTAAATCATAAATCTATAACTTTAGCAAAGAATCGCAAAATCGCCCCAAAGAGTCGACCCGGGCCCACATCTCCAAATCGGGTAAAAATCACAAAATACAAACACCCATTCGATATCGAGTTCACCCATACCAAAATTACTAAAATCCGANCATTCGATATCGAGTTCACCCATACCAAAATTACCAAAATCCGCCACCAAGTCTCCACTCAAATCCCCAAATTAAACTCTCCTAATCCCTAGCCTCCAACTCCCAAATTCCACCTTAAACACACACAATCTAGGTGGGAAAATCAATGGAGAATCAAGGTTATTGATCAAAAATAAGTACAAGAGATTTATCTCAAGAAATCCCTCGAAAATTCTCTCAAGAATCGCCAAAACCCGAGCTTAAAATAATTAAAATGAGGCAAAATCGCGAACCATTATATTTAAGTGTTCTGTCCAGCACTTCCGCTTCTGCGGAAACTTAGCCGCATATGGGGCATTGCAGAAGCAACAACATACCTGCTTCTGTGGTTTCCCTCGCTCCTGCAGTCAACTCTTTCGCACTGGTGGGACTTCCGCTTATGCGGACTCACTTCTGCAAGACGAAGACCGCTTCTGCGGAGCCCCCCATTCCAGGTCCCTTCCGCTTCTGCGCTTCCTCCTTCGCATCTGCGATCTCGCAGATGTGGAACTTCCCTCGCACCTGTGACCTTTGTCCACACTGCTCCATCCCGCTTCTGCAATCAACATGTCACTTCTGCGGGCTCGCACCTGCGGTCAATCTTGCGCAGTTGCGGTTACACCAGTGCTAATGCCTTCAGCCATTCTTACAAGTCCCAATTTGACCTGTTAACTATCCGAAATTCACCCTAGGCCCCCAGGACCTCAACCAAACTTACCAACAAGTCCTAAAACATCATACGGACTTAGTCAAGCCTCTATATCGCATCAAACAACTCTAAACATACGAATTGCACATTGATTCAAGCCTAAAGAACTTTAAAACTTCAAACTTCTACATCCGACGCAGAAACCTATCAAATCAAGTCTGATTGACCTCAGATTTTGCACACAAGTCAAAATTGAAATTACGGACCTATTCCAATTTCTGGAACCGGAACCCGGCCCCGATATCAAAAAGTCTACTCCGGGTCAAACTTTTCGAAATTAAACCAATTTTTCAACTTCTGCCAATTGATGCTAAAATGACCTACGAACCCCCAATTTAATATCTGAACACACTCCTAAGACCAAATTGACCCTACAGAGCTATTGAACCGTCAAAACTCTATTCCGGAGTCATCTTCACATAATTCAACCAACGGTTAATTCCTACGACTTAAACATCCTTTTTAGGGACTATGTGTCCCATTTCACTTCGAAACCAAAGATAAATCCCCCCGGGAAGTCACAAAACCCAAATATGCAATAGAGGGAGCAATAATTAGGGGTTTAGGGCTAATACTCTCAAAATGACCGGCCAGGTCGTTACATCCTATCCATCTTGAAACAAATGTTCGTCCTTGAATGAGCATAGAGACATACCTGAAGTGGTGAAAAGATGAGGATAACGACTGCACATATCATGCTCGGTCTCCCAAGTCACCTCCTCGACCAGATGACCCCTCCACTGAACCATCACAGAAACGATGTTCTTTGACCTCAACTTTCAAACCTGCCTGTCCAAAATGGCCACCAGCTCCTCAACATAAGATAGATCCTTGTCTAAATAGACTGAGTTGAAGTCTAACACATGAGACGGATCGCCGTGATACTTTCGGAGCATGGAAACATGGAATACTAGATGAACTGCAGAGAGACTAGGTGGTAGTGCAAGTCTGTAAGGCACCTCTCCAACCCTCTCAAGAATCTTAAAAGGCCTGATATCCCTAGGGCTTAACTTGCCCGTCTTTCCGAACCTCATAACACCCTTCATAGGAGAAACCCAGATCAAGACCCGCTCCCCAACCATGAATGCAATGTCGCGAACCTTTCGATCTGCTATACAAAGTCGATCCTGAATCAATTTAGCCTTTTCCAAGGCATCTAGAACCAAGTCTGTACCCAATAGCCTAGCTTTGCCCGGCTAGAACCAACCCACTAGCGATTGACACTGTCTACCATACAAAGCCTCATATGGCGCCATCTGAATGCTCAACTGATAACTATTGTTGTAGGCAAACTCCGCAAGTGGCAAGAACTGATCCCAAGAACCCTAAGATCAATCACACATGCACGAAGCATATCCTCCAATATCTGAATGGTGTGCTCGGACTGTCCGTCCGTCTGAGGGTGAAATGTTGTACTTAACTCCATACAAGTACCCAAGTCACGTTGTACGGCTCTCCAAAATCATGATGTAAACTGCATACCCCGGTCAGAGATGATAGATACTGGTACGCCATGAAGCCTGACAATCTCGCGAATGTAAACCTGAGCTAGCTGCTCCAATGAAATGAGCCGACTTGGTCAATCTATCCACAATCACCCAAACTGCATCGAACTTCCTCTGAGTCCAGGGGAGCCCAACAACGAAATCCATAGTGATCCGCTCCCATTTCCACTATGGAATCTCTAACTTCTAAAGCAATCCACCCGTTCGCTGATGCTCATACTTCACCTACTAACAAATTAGGCAAAGAGCTACATATTCCACTATATCCTTCTTCATCTGTATCCACCAATAGTGTTGCCTCAAATCCTGATACATCTTCACGACACCTGGATGAATGGAGTACCGCGAACTGTGAGCCTCCTAGAGAATCAACTCACGTAAA
>AWOL01S0082898.1:514-11893 GCA_000715115.1 Nicotiana otophora | reverse complement strand
AGTAACTTAGAGATAAAATGCTCAGCCAAATCATGATTTCAAAAATAATAGTTCTTCCTTTCATATCCATTAGTGAAAACTCAAATCTTTTGTCGAAGTTTCCAATAATATGAATAGTTTGAGAACAATAAATTTCTCCAAAATGCCTTTCAATAATAAATAATATGTTTCACTTTCCTTCCGGATAACCCGTGTAAAACAAATGCATCACTATGCCCATATGTCAAAATGTATGAGAAATCATGAATAATGTGATACCGTACAACATGAGGAAAACACATCTCTATGCATATATGTCATGTGTGCATGTCAATGCAATGTATCTTAGAGATTGTACTCATGTACTCACACTTTCAGAGTACTCAATCTCACTGTGTCGCATTCTCTCTCACTGTGCTCAACACACTCAATCACTTAGCGCTATACAATACCTGCTGCGGCGTGCACCCCGATCCCTGTTTATAGTCGACTGCGCTCACTGGGGGTGTACAGACTCATGAGGGGCTCTTACAACCTAAGCGCTATAAGCATGGACAACTCATATGCTGCACGGACAACTCACGTGCTATAATATAAATATCTGGATCCGCATGGCCAATTCACGTGC
Source organism: Nicotiana otophora (assembly GCA_000715115.1). Taxonomy (NCBI): domain Eukaryota; kingdom Viridiplantae; phylum Streptophyta; class Magnoliopsida; order Solanales; family Solanaceae; genus Nicotiana; species Nicotiana otophora. The sequence goes on along the minus strand of AWOL01S0082898.1, from coordinate 11,286 downwards.
TGCATGGCCAACTCACGTGCAATAATAATATAAGGATCCGCACGGCCAACTCATGTGCAATAATAAAATAAGGATCCACACGGCCAACTCACGTGCTGCAAGGCCAACTCACGTGCAATAATAATATAAGGATCTGCACGGTCAACTCACATGAAATAATAATATAAGGATCCACACGGCCAACTCACGTGCTGCACGGCCAACTCACGTGCAATAATAAGCCAATAAGGCCTGCTGCAGGCGTGCAGTCCCGATCCATAAAATATTCTCACAATCAGGCCCCCGGCCTCCCTCAGTCATCAATCTCTCCAGTTTTTCTTTCATGGGCTCACAATGTCATGAGAATAGCCCAAAATGACGATATGATGTATCAATAAATAACAATAGAGACTGAGATATGATATACAATGAAATGAATATGACTGAGTATGAATTTTCAATTTAAAATAAATATTTCACAACAATATGATCTCTGTGAGTCCTAATAATACTAGCACATAGCTTCAACATGATATTTAATATGCTTTTCAACTTAATTTCTTTAACTCATAAAATCGCATGGAAAATGCCAAGATCATTTAACTACAAAATTCTACATAAATAATTATGTCACAATTTCTATAGTGCACGCCCACACGCCCGTCACCTAGCATGTGCGTCACCTCCCAACAATTTACAAAATACATATATTCAGGGTTCATACCCTCAACTCCAAGATTAGAAGAGTTACTTATCTCGAACAAGCCAAATCCATTGTCGAGAAAGCTAAGCAATGCTCTAGAAATTCCACTCTATGTGTATCAACTTCCAAACTGCTCGAATCTAGTCATAATTAATTTGATTCAGCCCACAAAATTTATAGGAATTAATTCCATATCAAAATACTAATATTTCCACAAAATCTGAAATTACGCCCCAAAAATCACTTGTGGGGCCCACATCTCGAAATCTGACGAAACTCACAAAATACGACAATCAATCCAATTACAAGTTCAACCATACCAATTTCACTCAAATCCGACTCCAAATCGGTATTCAAACTTGAAAAAAGTATTTTGTGACATTATAGAAATTTCCTTCTATTTCTCTTGAAGATTCAATAATCTTACACCAAAAATGAAGATTAATTCATGGAATATAATCACAAGGGAGTTAAGAACACTTACCCCAAGTTGTATGGAAAATTTCCTCTCCACAATTGCCCAACCCGAGCTCCAAAATCTGAAAATGGGTGAAAATGTTGAACCATCGAATTTAAGGTTCTGCCCTAGCGATTTCCGCATCTGCGGACAATATTTGTGCACCTGCGCATCCGCTTGTGCAAGCAAAACATCGCATGTGCGGACTTCATTTGCCTGCCCAGTTTGCACATCTGCGAGGAAACCATCGCATTTGCAAGGCCGCATCTGTGGGAAAGACATCGCAGATGCGAAACTTCTCAGCTTTCAGCCATCTCGCTTCTGCGCGCAATCTTCCGCATTTGCGCTCATGCAGGTGCGAAATTTCCCTCGCACCTGCGACCAATGCCTCACAGTCCCTGCCCGCATCTGTGCTTACCAGGCTCGCTTCTGCGAGCTCTCACATGCGATGGAATTTCCGCAGGTGCGATTGCATCAGATGGCAGAAACTTTAGCTTTTTCTCCTAAGTCCGAATTGATCCGTTACCCATCCGAAACTGGCCCGAGCCCTCAGGACCGCATCCGAACATACCAACAAGTCTCATAATATGACACAGACCTAATCGAGGCCTCAAATCACACCTAACAACATCGAAATGACGAATTACGGCTCAATTCAAAATCAACGAACTTTGAACTTTCAAATTCTACATCTTGTGCCGAAATACATCAAATCAATCCGGAATGACTTCAAATTTTGTACACAAGTCACATTTCACATTACGGACCTATTTCAATTTCCAAAATCGGATTACGACCCCGATATTAAAAACTCAAACCCCAGGTCAAACTTCTCAAACATTCAACTTTCGGCAATTCAAGCCAAATTTCACTAAGGACCTCCAAATAATTTTTTCGGACATGCTCCTAAGCCAAAAATCACCATACGGAGCAATTGAAATCATCAAAATTCGAATTCGAGGTCGTTTACACAAAGTCCGCATCCGGTCACTATTTTAACTTAAGCTTTAAACCGTGGAACTAAGTGTTCCAATTCCTTCAAAAACCTCACTAGTCCTGAACCAATTACCTCGACAATTCACACAACAACTGTAAAGTACAATTTGAGAAGTAAATGGGGAAACGGGGTTGTAATACTCAAAATGACCTGTCGGGTTGTTACATAAAGCTTTAAGTTATGGATGTGAACCATACCTATGTGGAAGGGAGGTTATGAAAGAGATAGAAGATATGATGTGATATTTTAAGGTAAGTAATGTAAATGTGAACAACATACGAGATACTCTAATGTAGAAGGTTGTGAATAGTCCATACTTCGGATAGAAGGCTAGAAACACGGGGATTCAGTATCCAGGAATGATAGTGGCATCATCAATGGTATATTCTCCAGCCTATGGTTTCTAGATATTGAGAGGCCTAGTCAAGAGAGAAAAGAAGAGTTAGAGACGATGTGATATCTTGCTTGATGTTCCAGAATAATATAAGGAAATCTATGGGGCAAGCAAGTTGAAGGAAGGTTGCAAGTAGTATAAATAGATATGTGTAGGTCGCAAGCTAAAGTATGGTAGAGCGACAAGGTTTTAGGAAGACAAGAGTGAGGATAAGAAAAGGAAAGTGAGAAGATAACGAAAATGGATAAGTCCTCGAGATTAAGCCCGTGAAAATAAGAGAGCTAATAATTTCTCTAAGTTATAGAAAACTCAGTATAGCCTGAATGAACTCAAATGAGTCTAAGACTAGTAGCAGAGGTGGAATGCTGCCCTGGTAGTAGAATGAGGGTGTAACGGTGATAGATAAAGGATGACGTTCGGACCTTCGATTGAGTAATGATTTGAAGAGGATTTCATGAATTGTACGGAATTAAAATACCCACGTAAGTGAATCACATTGGGATGCTATAAAATACGGTTATTGAAGTACGGTATCGCCGCTAAGTGGATCAGGAAAATCACTTCAAATACTCCTCGATGCAACGTAAACCCTAATGGCAAGGTATTACGTAAGAAGTTTTAAGTAATCATTGGTATATTGTAGATCAATATTGAGGTAAATCAACAATGGATGGACAAAACTCACAAAGTATGAGATGAGATTAGGCCGTCATTCTTAAGATGAACAACAATGAGAAAGCATTAAAGGACTTAGATTTATACATATAGGATAAGCAACGAAAGTAACCTGGGGTTCGGTAGCAGACCTCAGTAACGATAAATCGAAGTAAGAGTTATGGTATAGTATGACCTACCTAGATGTAGTAAAGTCATACGAATGGATAACCAGGTCTATGAAATAAGATATGACAATATTCGTAAGTTCGACAAAGTACCGACCGAAGAACTTCAATACACCTATAGATGACCAGAGGGACATCTTATCAAGTTCTGTATATGTTCCCAAAGTGAAGCCTAAAGATTGGCTAAAAGCTGAAGGGAAGAGTAGCATAGGAGCACATGCAAGGAAAAAGTCCTACATGCTGCATGGCAGAAGGTAGCAAGAGTTACGAGATTGGAAGAATTCCAACCGCAGACCGTGGTGTGAGAAAGAGGCCAAAAGGAAGAAATGCCCTGGTCTTTAGATTTATTCAAAGAACAGTTGCCTAAATGGCAAGAAGAGTATTAAAGTATTCACAAGAGCTATGGGTTATGAGAATGATAAATACATCAGTCAACATCCGAGGACAACTATTCCAAAGGGGGGAATGATGTTATACCCCATGTTTTCGTACGTAAAAGTACGCCATAAGTAAATTGATGAAATCTCGGAAATAAGATATTACATCCCGTATTTTCGTACGTGAAAGTTTCGTCGTAAGGTAATCGACGTAAGTTTGAAAATTGGGTTATTTTGAGATTATAAGTATTATGCTATTTCAAATAAGTGATGAGTAAATTCGTGAAGGTGAGAGGGAAAGCAAATCGAAGAAAATAAATTTCGTCGAAGTTTGATAATTTGGGATAAAATACGGCCCAAGCTAAAATACCTAGTATTTATGGACTAGTACCATACAAGCTACCACATGACTATAATAGTATGATGTATAAAGTGTATTAAAAAGAAGTAGAATTTTAAGTAATTTGAGATAATTTTTAATTATGCGGGTAATTGATTAATTATCGGGTAGCGAAATATTATCTAATTAATTAATTGATTATAGGATAAGATTAAAATCCCCACCCCACCCCCACGTGGCACCTTTTGCCTTAAACAAATTGTGACTATGCCTTTAGTCCATTCAATTAGTAGGCACATGGACATTAATTTATTTAGTCAATTTAGCAAGTGGAGTAAGTGACTCTTCCCTTATTAAGCTATTTTCACGCAGAAGGTGGAGTCATATTAGTCATTAAACTTGTCTTCCATGGATATCAATCCATTTTGACAAAATCATGATATACTCAAGAAAGGCTTCATAAAGAATAAAAGTGAGGAAAAATTTGAAAACTTCATACTACAACAACAATAATTAACAATCAGATGCTAACTTCACTTTCTAGTATTTTAAATACAAAGACCATTTCATTCTCAAAGACTACAAATCAGACGTGAGGTTTTGAAGATTAGCAAGGTGAGTTGTTACAAATTGCTACAAATTCGTAGAAATTCTTACAAAATACTACAACGTAATTTCTTCAATCAATGAGGTTTCTTAGCACATTAAAAATGAGATTTTGTAATTCTAAGGGAGTACGGTGCAATCCTTCTCAAGAATATCGTACGGATTTTTTCCCCTACTCTAGGTATGTTAAGGCTATCCCTTCTTTCCTTTTGGCATGATCGGTACGATACAAACGAAACGAGCAAATACGCAACTTTCATAAATGACTCTATTCATAGAAATACTAGTGATGCCTATATTATTGATTCCCCATGTGAATTATAATTATATCCTCTATTCATGGGTCTCAGAAAAATATGTATTTGATAAAGTTTGTCTGAAAGGCATATTGACTTTATGATATTCGAGAAATATTATTAACATATTTCTTATGCATTTCATGAATTTATACATGTACATTGACCCATGACCAGAAGGCGTTATATACGTGTATATATGGGATACGAGAAGAGGTTATGGCGTTATATACGCACCACCACTTGATCAGCTGGTATACATTGATGATTTACCCACAGTGGCCGAAATGATATGATGGGATGCCCTCAGAGGCTTGATGATGTTATGAACACATATACCTATGCATGGTATGGCATTTATACGCATATGCATGACATTATAAAAATTAAATAGTTCACAGAGCTATGCAGACGTACATGTCGAGTCTTTTACTCCATGTTTCTCTCATGTCTATTATTTACTGATTTTCATTCCTTACATACTCGGTACATTATTTGTACTGATAACCCTTTTGCCTAGGGACGCTGCGTTTCATGCCCGCAGGTCTCGATAGACAGGTCGAGAGTCCTCTAAGTAGGCGATCAACTAAACAAAAGATATTGGTGCACTCTATTTGCTCCGGAGTTGATTGTTTGGTCAGTATGATTTAGATGTATATGGTTTGGTATAGCGGAGCTATGTCCCAACATTTATGATAATTATGTACTCTTAGAGGCTTGTAGACATATGTCGTGTACGCGAAAGATTGTACGGCCTTGTCGGCCTATGTTTTGAGTTTATAAATGATCATGTTGGCCTATTAGGCCCGTTTGTCACGTGTATATGATGAAGTAATAAGAAAGATACATTACATTGGTACTCGGTTGAGTAAGGTACCGGGTGCCCGTCGCGGTCCATCGGTTCGGGTCGTGACATTGGCCCTTGGTACATTGGACCTTATAAGATCATACGGAGAGTAGGCCAGGTAGCATATGAGTTAGACTTGCCTTCCAACTTGGAGTAAGTACATCCATTTTTTCACGTGTATATGCTCCGCAAGTGTATTGGAGATCCTTCTAGAGTCTTTCCAGTTTACGTTGTTTAGGTCACAGAGCAGCTATCATATGAGGAAGCTCCCATTACTATACTAGATAGACAAGTTCGGAGATTGAGAACTAAGGATGTAGCTTCAGTTAAAGTACTTTGGAGGAACAAGAATGTGGAGGAGATGACTTGGGAAGATGAAGAAGACGTGAAGTCTAGGTATCCTTACTTGTTTCTGTTTTCGGAGGAGGATCGGACTGAGACATCACAGCCTTTAGGTATGTATATATTACTTGATTCTTATGTTAGTTATTGTCATTGGTCGTGTAAGGCCATTGGTGTTATTGATGATTGTGGCCCTGTGTGGCTTTGTGTTGTTGGGTTTTCTATCTGACAGGTTGGTAGTAGTACCGTTATAGAAGATGCTCTGCCAAAATTTCTATAGATCTCTGGGAGTTTAACATTTCGAGGACGAATGTTTCTAAGGGGGGAGAGAGATTGTTACACCCTGTGCGTCCCAAAGTGACGTATAATGAATATGAAACTTGTTAATCATGATTTAAATAAGTTTAAAGTCATAATATGACTATATATGATGTTTGGATAGAAAATATAAAGTTTGGAAAAAGTCGAATTTAAGTTGCGGAAAAACCTACTAAGGATTTGCCTTGTAACAAAGTGTTTTGAGAAATACATTTCGTGTGCTATATGGGGTCTATTTTGGGACATATTATATACCAAATTGAAGGTCTTGGAATGTAGTTTCCAAAACTCTTAACCGTTTGTTCATACGACATCCATATAAAAAGATATAAGCATAGAAAGATGGGCGAATGAGAGGGTGTCAATCTAGCACTTCTTTGACTTTTCCAAACTTGATATATTAAGGTCTTAGGTCGTCTTTATCTTCATTTTCCATAGAACACGACCATAGAACATCCATAAACATATCATTAGGCTCTCGTCTAGGGTTTCAAAGAAGATTAACATCCCGCATACGAAATCAAGAAGCGATAACATTAGAACGATCCCTACGACGTAAGTATCGCTGTATAGCCTCTCTTTTTCTTTGTTGTTTGAGTTTTGGAAGGTACTTCATCGTTAGGAAAATGTCTACTTTCTGTATTTAAGCTTTTATATATCAAAGAAGGTTGATAAATTTGTTTCCTAATAGTTAAAATAGAACTCATGGGATGGTGATCGGAAGCCGTGAGTTCGATTTATTTCACTTTTAGTAGACTGTTTTGTAGTCCACTTGTGTTGGACTATTGTGCTGAAAATTTATGGCATTTGGAAGGATGAAGGGCGTGGAGAAATACTACATATGTTAGGGTAGTAGGCTGGTCGCTCGTCGTTGCAATTTCAGGTTAATTGATAACTTATTTATTGGGTGTGTTATGGTATATTTGGGGGTTTTGTTGTATTGAAGGTCTCGAATTGTAGTTGGATTGTTTTTGAGTTAATTATTGTATTGTGTTTGTATCTCGCCTATAGTAGGCTTGAGGGAGCAGTGAAATCAAGGGAAATGTTGCCCATTTTATTTTAAAATCGAGTTATAATTTGAGATACGTGATATACCACCGCCATCNATAAACATGTCCTTAAGCTCTCTTTTAGAGTTTCAAAGAAGATTAGCATCCCGGGTACGAAATCAAGAACTGATAATATTAAAACGATCCCAACGACGTAAGTATCACTATATCGCCTCTCTTTTTATTTATAGTTTGAGTTTTGGAATGTATTTAATAGTTAATAAAATTCCTACTTTCTGTATTTATGCTTTTAAATATCAATGAAGCTTGATAAATTTATTTTCTAATATTTAGAACTCACGGGACAGTGATCGGAAGTCGTGAGTTCGATTTATTTCACTTTTAGTGGACTGTTTTGTAGTCCACTCGTGTTGGCCTATTGTACTGCTGATTTATGGAGTTTGGAAAGATGAAGAGCGTGGAGCAATTCCACATGTGGTAGGGTAGTAGGTTGGTCGCTTGTCGTTGTAATTTCAGGTTAATTGATAACTTATTGATTGGGTGTACTATGATATATTTGGAGGTTTTGTTGTATTGAAGGTCCCAAATTATAGTTGGGTTGTTTTTGAGTTGCTAAATGTATTGTGAAATTATGGGAAATGCTGCCCGTTTTGTTTTCGAATCGAGTTATCATTTGAGATACCACCGCCATCTAAGTTGTACACGTATTTCTTTGTTATAGGGTTGGCGCGCTAGTTATCATAAGGTTGTTGTTGAGTTGCATTGACTACTTGAGGTATGTTAAGGCTATCCATTATTTCCTTTTGGCATGACCTATATGATACAAATGAAGTGTGCAAACGCGGAACTTTCATAAATGACTCTATTCATAGAAGTACTAGGGGTGCCTATATTCTTGATTCCCCATGTGTCCTATTATTATATCTTCTATTAATGGGTATCAGAAAAATACGTAAGTTGCTAAAGTTTATCCGAAGGTATATTGATCTTATGACATTCCAAGAAATCTCACTGATTTACTTCATTATGCATTGCATTCATTTATACATATACATTGACCCATGACCAGATAGTGTTATATACGCGTATATTATATGTATATGGGATATGGAGAAAAGTTATGACGTTATATATGCACCACCACTTGATCAGCTGGTACACGTTGATGATTTCTCCCACAGTGGATGAGATGATATGATGCCCTCAGAGGCTTGATGATGTTATGTACGCATATACCTATGCATGGTATGACATTTATACGCACATGCATGGCATTATAAATTTTTCATGATTCACAGAGTTATTCAGAATTTCAGGTTGAGTTCTTTACTCCATGTTTCTTTCACATCTTTTATATACTACTTTCATGCCTGGGGATGCTGCTTTTCATGGCTGCATGTCCCGATAGACAAGTTGAGAGTTCTCCTAGTAGGTTATCAGCCCAGCGGAAGGTGTTTGTGCACTCCACTTGCTCCGGAGTTGCCTATTTGGTCAGTATGATTTGAATATGTATTGATTGGTATGGCGGGGTCCTGTCCCAACCTTTATGACATTTGTATACTCTTAGAGGCTTGTAGACAAATGTCATGTATATGGATACTTGTATGGCCTTATCGGCTTATGTTTTGAGTATACAAATTATCATGTCGGCCTTATAGGCCCGTATGTCACATGTATAAGTTTCTATATCAAGTTGGGTCGTCCTATATCTAGTATTCCCTTATGTTTTATTCTCGTTATCTCATGACGGCCTTTCTGGCCTACTTACCCATAACGGTATGATAAGAAAGATATGTTATATTGGTACTCGTTTGTGTAAGGCACCGGGTGCCCGTCGCGGTCCTGCAGTTTGGGTCGTGACATACTTTTTCTACATCATAAGAAAGAAAGTACTCGTTTTATTGAAATAAAAAAAATATTGTTTATACATCATGAAAAGAAAGTACTTATTTTTTGAAAAAACATACTTTTTCTATTCCAGAAAAAGAAAATACTTAGTTAGTTGAAATGAAAGAAAATACTTTTTCTACGTCATGAAAAGAAAGTACTCGTTTTGTTGAAATAAAAGAAAATACCGTTTTCTACATCATGAAAAAAATACTCGTTTCGTTGAAATGAAAGAAATGACTTGATTAAAAAAATGTTTTACAAAACATTTAAGCCAACCAAACATGGAAAAATTAACAAATATTTTTTGAAAAATATTTTCTTTCGTACCAAACACACCCTTAGTTATCTCTAACTAAGATCATCGATTTGGAGTGTTGGACCATAAATTTTTTACTTTGCCACCCTTGAACCTAAATTCGATTGGACACAAACATTCAAAATTTTCAAATTCAAAGTTTTTACTTCATCAATCTCAAATTATTTATCCTGGTTTCTAAAGATAGTTATCTCAAATTATTTGTCATTTTAGAAGTATAAAACAAAATTACGTATTTTTCTCATTTTATCCTTAATACTTAATAGTAATTGTTCTTGAAGATGTAAATGTCACATAAATAGAATAAATATTCAATAAAAATAGGTTGTATCTTAAGACAGAATACAGGTAAAATAGCCAAAACCCCCTTCTAATTAATATTTTTAAGGGTCGTATAAAAGAGAAATATGACAGTTAATTTGAGACAAATGGAGTAATTGATATGGAAAACATAAACAAATTCTTTATTCCCCTGTGGAGATTAAAGTGAGAAAGTTGCAAATAGTTTGTCTTTATCGAACTTTGGGTCAGAGACATGTAAGGAGGAGGTTTATAGCTTGTTTGACTAAGCTGCAATCAGTTTATTTTGATAAGTATTTTTTTCTCAATTTTTTTTAAAGTACTTTTTTTATAGTCTGTTTGGCCAAGCTGCAATCTACTTCTACTTAAAAGCACTTTTTTACTCTCTAAAAACTTGGCCAAACACTTCAACTTTGAAAAGTACTTTTGACTTGGAGAAGCTTGGCCAAATATGCTATTAGTTGGATGGTTATTTCTGTCCAAGTTTCTAATGCTTTAGTGTTTCAAATTTCAAAGTGACATTCTCGTTCGAAGGTTTGATGTCCTTATCTTTCCTCTTTTGCTTCACTTGGAAAGTGTCCTTGACTTTAGTGACCATAAATTATGGTGTCTCTCATTAAGAAAAATAAAATTAGAATAACAGAATTGTGCATAATAAAATTCTTGTTATGAATATATTATATTATGGATGTTCATTTAGTACTCCATTGTAAATAAGTTTCCCGAAGAAGTTTATCCATATAAGACTCCGCCGTAAA
>AWOL01S0082896.1:0-27662 GCA_000715115.1 Nicotiana otophora | reverse complement strand
TTGTCACCTCCTCACTCGCCCTTTCTTATCCTTACTCCTGTCATAAAACCTTGTCGCTTTACTCTACTTTAGCTTGCGATCAATACATATCTATTTATACTACTCGTAACCTCTCTTCAACTTGCTCGCACCATAGATTTCCTTATACTATTCTGGAACATCAAGCGAGATATCACATCGTCTCCTACTTTTCTTTACACTCTTGGCTAGATATCTCGGTACCTAGAAACCATAGGACGGAAGATATGTCACTGACGATGCCGCTATCATTCCTAGATATTGAATCTCCGCGTTTTTAGCCTTCTATCTAAAGTATGGACTATTCACAACCTTTTGCATTTGAGTATCTCATACGTTATTCACCTTTACCTTACTAACTTTAAAGTCTCGCATCATATCTTCTATCTCTTTCATGACTTACTTTTCACCTAGGTATAACTCACATCCACAACTTGAACTTCTATTATAATACTTGCACCTCTTTACATAATTCTGTGAGAGCTTTATACTGACTTCTTATGAGGCTGGTACTCTTCTAACTGGATTTATCGTGGAGCTATTATAGCATATGATTGTTGTACTACCTCTCTTGTACCTATGATATTAAGACTAATTCTGCAATATTCTAAATGACGATTTCTATAATTTTCTGGGTCCACTAATCAAACTCCTGATTTACTTCGTTGATGTAACTCTTTAGTTTCCTCTTTCTTCTGATCAGCCTTTATGTAGGCTTAAGCTATCTTTCGATCTGCTGCTCATGGTATTACTTTAGACTCTGTAACACTGTTATATATGTTTTTTGATCTACCGTTGTCATCCATGTATCACATCTTACTCATAATGCTTCATTAACTCTCTTCTTATTTCCCGCTAACATATGTGTCTATTACTTTATTCTGAAAACTCGAACAAGACATTCTTTTGCTTTTGGCTCCTCTTGACCCATCCATTGGCTCTTCGAATTTCCTAACATTCTTTCCCCACTAGGGACGAGAGCCACACTAAGGTAATATTTATCCCTTCAAGGCTTCCAGTGCCTATCTTTGTAGTACTCATATCTAGATATACTATTTTAGAGCGCACCATCTGGGTGTCTCACAAGGAGATCTATTAGCATATTCGCAATATCCTTCGAAAAAGTCCACTGACGCAAACAATCCATCTACCATTTTGGGTCACTCTAACCTTAGTCGGATCCTGATATCCGTCCTCTTATACTACTCTGTTACTGTTGAAGGTAACTCACAATGTTTATATTTTTCTGTCTGAGTTGTAAATACCGATAATCTTCATTAACTGGGTACCTCGTACCCTTCTCATCTTGTTCCTTTTACTTGTTAAAGCTTGTAACTACCTTCTGAATCTCTCGTTGCTTTTATTTTTACCATATAAGTGGATAGATATTCTTGCCTTGAGGCTGCTTATTAAGAAGCTTACACCTTTTAGTACACACATGATCTGCTAAAGACCTCACATTGACTCATCATAAGCATCATGCAAAATCGAGTTCCTCTAGCTCAACTCTTCCATAGCCACATGCAATCTTTTACCAATCGTCTTTCTGTATGTAGGCATCGTCGTATTATGAATAAGACAGAGTTTAGGAAATTGAGTTCTTACAACTGAGCTCTACCACACGATCTAGAGTAAGAAGAAAGAGTGACAGTCCTAAATGCCCTGTAGCCTCCTGCTTATAAGTGTGGTGTATGACACACCCATAAACAAGACTCTACTAGACACAACTTGTAGGCTCCATAGGACAGAACTACTCTGATACCACTTTTGTCACGACCCAAACCGATGGGCCGCGACGGGCACCCGGTACCTTACTCAACCGAGTACCTACGTAACATATCTTTTCATGTCATACTATCATAGATAACTAAGCCGAAAGGCTGTCATGAGCTAAGCAGAATACAATATGTAATACCAACTTATACATAAGACATACGGGCCTATAAGACCAAAAAAACCACTCGTACACAAAACATAGGTCGACAAGGCCATACAATCTTTTACGTACATGACATTTGTCTACAAGCCTCTAAGAATACAAAATTTTCATAAAGGTCGAGACAGAGTCCCGCTATACGAAACAATACACGTCAAAATCATACTAACCAAACAAGAAACTCCGAAGTAAATGGAGCGCACCAACATCTTCTGCTGAGCAGATAGCTTACATGGAGGGCTCTCGACCTGTCTATCGGGACCTGCGGGCATGCAACACAACATCCCCAGGCAAAAGGGACTTTAGTACAAATAATGTACCGAGTATGTAAGGAACGAAAAGCAATAAATAATAGACATGAGAGAAACATGGAGTAAAAGACTCGACATGTATGTCTGCATCGCTTTGTGAATCGTTTCATTTTATAATGTCATGCATATGCATATAAATGTCATACCATGCATAGGTGTATACGTTCATAATATCATCAAGCCTTTGTGTTATCCCATCATATCATTTCGGCCACTGTGGGCAAATCATCAATGTATACCAGCTGATCAGGTGGTGGTGCGTATATAACGCCGTAACCTTTTCCCATATCCCCCATATATATATATATATATATATATATTATACATATATACGTGTATATAACTCCATCTGGTCACGGGTCATTGTAAATGAATGCAATGCATGAGAAGTATGTCAATAAAATCTTTCGAAGTGTCATAAGACCATTATGCCTTTGTTTAATATCACGAAATAAACTTTATCAAGTTACGTATTTTCTGAGACCCATGAACAGATGATAGAGTATATGACACATGGGGAATTAAGAACATAAGCATCTCTAATATTTCTATGAATAGAGTCATGTATGGAATTTGTGCATTTGCTCGTTTCGTTTGTGTCATATAGATCATGCCAAAAGAAATAAGGGATATCCTTAACATACCTAAACTAATTTGCTTGATAATCCCTCTAACACACGTCAATTGCGACAACACATAATGGCGAATCGAAGTAGGAAAAAATCCGTATGATATTCTTGAGAAAGATTGCACCATACTCCCTTAGAATCGCAAAATCCCGTTGCTATTATGCGGTGTAACTTCGTATGATAATATCTGAAGCAAATAATGTTGCCTGAAGCTCTGGTGGTGATATATGTAAATATCATATACAAGATCCTTAAAACCAATTCTCAACAACTCACCAGATTTATCCTTTGGAGACGAATTGCCACAGGCGTTTTGCATGATGAATATCCGATGTTTGATAAAGAAGGGAATGAGGTTATCGGGATGCTAAAGAAGAGCTTGAAATTGAACCGAATGAAGATGAACCCCCTTTCGTGAAAGACTAGAGTTTTAACTTAGTTGATATTTCTTGTTAAAATTTGGAAAATTCCCCTAGAATAGACCAAGAACCAAAGTGACCTAATGATACGTGGATATTCAGTTTGAGGTTTTGAGCCACATATATTCTTCTTAAAAAGACACCTTTCTTCATATCATATGAGTCACTTCGTGGCTTTATTAACCATTTCATGGACTGCCACGTGGGGGCCTTTGTCCCCACTTATTAATTATCCACAAATCCTTTTTTACAAGGTTAATCTCCATTAAACCAATAATTAACCAATTACCCATATAATTAAGAATTATCTCAAATTACTTAGAATACTACTCCCTTTTAACACACCTTATACACCTTACTATCATGGTCATGCGGTACCTTGTATGGTACTAGTCCATAAATATCGGGTATTTTAGCTTGGGCCATATTTTATCCCAAAATGTCAAACTTCGACAAAATTTATTTCCTTCAATTCACTTACCCTTTCACCTTCACAAATTTACTTATTACTTGTTTGAAATAGCGTAATACTTATAATCCCAAAAATATCTCATTCTTGAACTTACGTCGATTAACTTACGACAAAACTTTAACGTACGAGAATACGGGATGTAACATCTCATTTCTGAACTTTCATAAATTTACTTATGGCGTACCTTTACGTACGAAAACGCGGGGTGTAACAAATTGTGCAAAATAGGGCTGAATCATTGCTTATTGTGGAAGTCAAAGAGAAGCAATACAACGATCCATTGTTGGTGTAATTGAAAGAGGGGATTCATAAACATAAGACCATGGCCTTTTCTCTTGGCATGGTTGATGGTACACTAAGGTACCAAGGGCGACTATGTATTCCAAATGTGGATGGTCTCCGGGAAAGAATTATGACTGAAGTTCATACTTATAGGTTTTACGTGCACCCAGGTTCTACGAAAATGTATCATGATCTTAAGGAAGTCTGCTGGTGGAATGATATGAAGAGGAATGTGGTGGATTTTGTGGCAAGATGTCCGAATTGTCAGCAAGTGAAGGCCAAACACCAACGACCCGGTGGGTTGGCACAGACCTTAGAAATTCCAATGTGGAAGTGGGAAATGATTAATATGGACTTTGTGGTAGGATTACCTCGTACTCCTCGTAGGTTTGACTCAATTTGGGTGATTGTGGATAGACTCACGAAGTCAGCACACATTTTGCCGGTTAACTCTACCGACACAGCGAAGCAGTATGCTCAGTTGTATATCAAAGAAATAGTCAGGTTGCATGGCACCCTAGTTTCCATCATTTCTGATCGGGGAGCACAATTCACTACTAATTTTTGGAAGCAATTTCAGCAAGGTTTGGGTACTCAGGTGAATCTTAGTAGAACCTTTCACCCGCAGACTGACGGGCAGGCAGAGCGGACTATTCAGACGCTTGAGGATATGTTGTGTGCTTTTGTTCTAGACTTCAAAGGTAATTAGGATGATCATTTACCACTCGTAGAATTTGCCCACAACAATAGTTATCATGATAGCATTCAAATGGAATCGTTCGAGGCTTTATATGGAAGGAGATGTAGATCTCCCATTGGGTGGTTCGAAACTGGGAAAGTAGAGTTGATAGGGCCAGACCTTGTACATCACACTATGAAAAAAGTTAAAATGATTAAGGAGCGGTTTAAGACTGCTCAAAGTCATCAGAAGTCCTATTCGGATGTTCGTCGTATGGATTTGGAGTTCAAAGAAGAGGATTGGGTATTCTTGAAAGTTTCCCCCATGAAGGGTGTGATGCGATTTGGTAAGAAAGGGAAATTGAGTCCGAGGTATGTCGGACCGTACAAAATCATTCAGAGGATCGGCGAGGTGGCGTACAGGCTTGAGCTACCACTTGAGATATCATTAGTACACTCGATGTTTCATGTGTCTATGTTAAAGAAAGTAGTTGGAGACCCGACAGTCATTGTTTCGGTTGAGACTATTGAGGTTAATGAAAAAGTGACTTATGAAGAGATTCCAGTTTCTATTATTGACCGGCAAGTCTGGAAGTTAAGAAATAAAGAAATTGTATCCGTGAAAGTGCTATTGCAAAACCAATGGATTGAAGAGGCTACTTGGGAGGCCGAGGAAGAAATGAAGAAAACGTATCCTTATTTGTTTGAATAGCCATGTATTTATAAAGTTGTGATCTATGAAAAATATTCTAAGAGTTGCTTTCTATGAATTGTGTATCATTTATACAATTGGCATTAAGGGTGTTCTTTTCTGGAAATACATTGCTTGTGAGACTACAATTGGTGTTATTTTGTATTATGTTACGTCGTTGGATTATGTATATGCTGTTAGGATGTGTTTCTGGGGCCCTCTGACAGGTGGATAGGCCTAGTTACAAGGGAGGCTCTGCCGAAATTTCTGAAAAGTTTTGGAGTTAGTCAAATTTGGGGGATTGAAATGTTTGAAAGAAGAGTCGAGTTATATTAAGTGTTTTGGGATGGACTCTATTCCTCATTCAAGGATGAATGATCTTAAGTGGGGGAGACTGTAAGGCCCCGTAAAACTTTTCTAATAATTTACGATTTTAAAGTGCGCCAACGGTATTTGGGAATAACGTATTTGAGTATTAAAGGAGACCTATAGGATAGAGCCACATCATGTTGAATTGATAATGTATGTTTAGGGTGTGTTTGAACATACTGAGGTGTTTTGGGAATGGCAAGAACTTGTGTGGAACAAGTTGGGCACATTAAGTGGAAATGATGTTTCAATTGGCATAATACCCAACTTCAAATGAATATAACTCCATATATATAATGACTTAGGTGGCGATCTACCTATCAAATTAAAGCCCTTTGCATCTAGTTTCCAACGCATCAAACCGTTTGTCATTTGGATATGTAGACAGAAACTTATGGCCATTATACTGGATATGTGTCATATGCGCGGCCAGATGCGCGGACAATGCGTGGCCAAATCCGCGGCCGCGCACGTGGGAACTCATTAAATAACCACAAGGGTAGGTATTGAGTGGGGTTAAGTCATTTTGGCCTAAAATCCGATATTTTTAGAGTGAGAGAGAGTGTCCTAGAGTGAGAAGATGTTCTTCAATAATTGTTCTTCAATTCTTGCTCAAGTTTTGGAAGATTAAGAAGGGAAACTCACTAGGTCTTCATCCTAGAGGTAAGATTCTACACCCTAACCCTCAATTTCGAATTTTGTCTAAGAATAGGAAATTAGCAAGACAATTCTTGGGTATGAGTGTTGTTTATTTTCTTGCATGTGTTATCAAAGAGTGTAGGAAGATTGTTAAGCTAAAAATGGTAAAGATTGGGTTGTGTGAAGATGGAATCCTCCATTAAAGGACCTTGAAACCTTATGCACACCTAGTGTTTGATAAAATGCTCAAATGAGCTAGAACCATAATCATCCTCCTAATTTTGGTTCAATTTGTTATATTTCTACAATAGATTGAAGTTGCTAATAATTTTGGAATATTTTAGAGTTTAAGGAAGCTCAATTGAGGTATGTATGGCTAAACCCCCTTTTTCTTAAAATCGAATTCCACGGTGTTCATATAATTGAAGTAAGACCTTGATCATAATTGAATTGACTATTCCTAATGTGGTTGTGTCGAAGGATATATGTTCAATATTTATTCTAAATGTTTTTATCATGTCATCTTGCCATTTGAGGATATGTTCAAAATGTGGAATATGTGTTAGAAATGTTATGACTTCATTCAAGATCGAAATAAAGGTTGTTATGCCAAATGGTATGAAAAGCCTCTATGTGCCTAAGATTGCCAAATTGTTATGTTATGTGAACTTACTGTCTTGAATGGGAAGCATTATTGTTGTTGATAATGATTATGATAATGATATTTAAATGTGGAAAAGGGGACTGAAATTATGAAATACGGCCAAGTGCCAAGAATGATTTTGTAATCGTGATTTCTAGTGCCAATGAATCGAAAGAATATGAAAGAACTATGATGTGAGATAATTGAAATTGTGGTTATGGTTGATGTCTTAAGTGAGATGGCCTAGCCGATCGGGCCGTGATCGGATGCCATGCCACACACATGGTGGTAACTGTGTTGGAAATAATAATGGAAATTGTGGATATGGGTGATGTCTCAAATGAGATGACCTAGCCGATCGGGTCGAGATCGGACTCGGTGTACGAACACAGTGGTATTGTGGATTGTGCCATATGGCACTAAAGATTACCCAACCTAATAAGATGGAAATAGACTTGAGAACTTATGTGATTCTTACTTGATGTTTTAGTATTGTTTTGAATCTCTTATTGAACTCATGACTGTTTCCCTGTTGTACTATTGTTCATTCTATTGAGATGGTATTTTAGCTTTACATACTAGTACTATTCCACGGTATTAATGTCCTTTTTGCCAGGGGCGCTGCATCTTTAAATGGATACAGGTGGTTACATAGCAGACAGTGTTGATCGCAGTTAGTGGTACATCATCATCTTCTCAGCAGACTCGGTGAGCCCTATTTCATCCCGGGGTCATGTATCTTTTATACTTTGTGTATCCTGTTTGAGGTATAGCCGAGACCTTGTTGCCGACACCATCTTTACTCTCTTTTGTATCTTTAGAGGCTCCGTAGACACTATGTGGGTTGTATATGGATGTTGGGAATGTTAAACTAGTTATGTTGTGTTTGATCACTTGTTCCATTCGAACTATAAGAAATATGTATTTTGAGACTTAAAGGCGCAATGGCTAATCAAATGATTTAGCATCACATATATGAATTTCTTGCTATATAATTTATGAAATCATGTCTTTTCTTGATTATGGGTGAATTGGGTAGAAAGAATCTAACAGGCTTACTTGGCTGGGTTTACTCGGCTGAGCGCCGGTTGCGCTCCTCGATTTTGGGGCATGACAAATGCATCATTAGAGAAAACAAGGGATATTATATCACGGAACAAAACAACCAATCACAAGTGCATCAATAGAGGAATATCAATAGGGGTACTCCCGAGGTACCGCCTCGTAGTCCCAAATCATATACTGTCACGACCCGAAATTCCCACCTTCGGGACCGTGATGACGGCTAACATTTCACTTTCTAGGCAAGCCAACGTTAGAATAATATTAGCCATTTTAAAATAATTTTAAATTAATTAATAACAAAGGAACAAATGCGGAAACAAAGTCTAAAATAAATTGAATAATCCATAATAATAGCGATGTCTAAATACCATCCCAAAACAGGAGTCACAAGTTCACGAGCTTTTAGAATAATACAAACAAGGGTCTGAATAAAATAAAGTTATCTGAAAGAAAGCACACATCTAAAATAAAGTAGAAGGGGACTTCAGAACTGCGAACGCCATACAGTTATACCTCAAGTCTCCTGCGAATAGCTGAATCCGAGCAAATTTACTATATGCTGCTGGGACCAACTCCGGTATCTGCACAAGAAGTGCAAAGTGTAGTATGATTACAACCGACCCTATGTACCCAGTAAGTGCCGAGCCTAACCTTGACGAAGTAGTGACGAGCTAAGGCAGGTCACTTACATTAACCTGTACGCAATAATAATAATAATAATAATAATAATAATAATAATAATAATAATAGGACTAAAAGTAAGATCGTTAAATCATATCAATAATTGAAGTCAATTCAACAGTCATAATCCCTCAATTAATTCACGTTGCATCGTGCAACGAGGTCCAACAATATAAACTTTACATAAATTTTATTGCAGCGTGCAACCCGATCCAACAATATAATTTTTTAATTAAATTTCGTCGCGGCGTGTAACCCGCTCCAACAATATAAACTTTCAATAAATCCGTTGCGGCATGAAACCCGCTCCAACAATATAAACTTAAAATAAATCCGTTGCATCATACAACCCGCTCCAAAAATATAATTTAAAAATTCTTAAATGTAAATTAAATATTCCGATAAATATCACATTAAATAAGAAATTATTAGGCAACAAGACATACAATGATTATAATTTATTTGGGAAAAAGTAATGGCAAGTAGCAATTAAGACACATAATTCAAATAAATATGTAACAATTATAGCATGGATTCAAGGCATAATATGAGACAAGGAATATGAGAGAAATAATTAATATAATAATTAATTCATGATTTAAAATAATTTATGATTTTCAAATAATTATGCAAACAATTAATTTGACAACGTATAGATACTCGTCACCTCGCCTATACGTCGTTCACATGAATTTCACATAACAATTAATTCAAGGGTTCTATTTCCTCAAGTCAAGGTTAACTACGACACTTACCTTGTTCCGCAATTTCAAATGATCACTCGACCACAACTTTTCCTTTAGAATTATTCTTCAAACCAATTAAACCTAGCAAATTATTTACCAACAATTCAATTTGAGCTTTAGAAGAGACTTAATTTAAGTCATTTTCGGAAAAGTAAACCAAAAGTCAATGTGGGACCCACTTTTAGCCAACCAGAAATTATAAAGTTTCTATAATTTTTTCCAAATTTGCATCACAAAATACTAATTGAATGATGAAAACAATGATATATTCATGTATATTAACTAAATCTGAGTTAGAATCACTTACCCCGATGAATTTCTTGAAAAACCCACGAACAATCATCACAAACCGAGCTCCCAACTTCCAAATGTGAAATAATACCCTAACCCTCGATTATATAGTACCACGCCTGATATCCCAATGTGCGATCCGTACATTTCCAAGTTCTGCGGCCGCAATCCAAATTGTGCGGCCGCACTTCACAGTGACTGCACTACCAAGCTTTAGTAAAATACCCATAACTTTCTGTACAAATGTCTAAATTGATTAATACTATACCTTTCTGGAAACTAGATTCAAAGTAAGACAACTTTTGTGTTTGAAGGAACTCCAAATTCCTTGCACATTAAAAGATATAAGCTTCCGAAGTCGGACCATCGAACCTGTGAAATCATCTTTCTGCGGCCGCGAGAAGAATTCTGCGGACCGCACAATTTCAAGTGCGGTCCGCACATCTTCAAGTGCGGTTCGCACAATTCCTACTACCCCAGCACTTTGGGAGTTTGCGGCCGCACTTCGGCACTCTAAAATGTGCCCTCCGCACTTCAACTGTTCCATAACATCGTCAGAGTGACGAAATGACCGGACTCGCTCAAAATTCACCCTGGAACTCATTCGAGCCACTCGGGATCCCGTTCAAATATTCTAACAAGCCCTGTAACATAATACAGACTTACTCGGGGTTTCAAATCATGTCAAGCAACATCGAAATTACAATTCACACCTCGATTTAGACTTATGAGTTTCAAACTTTTCAATTTACAAAACTCGTGCCGAAATATACAAAATGAATCCGGAATGTCTTCAAATTTGGCACACCAGCCATAAATGATATAACATAGCTATTTCAATATCTAGAATCGGATTCCGATCCCGATATCAAAAAGTCAAATCTGCGGTCAAACTTTGGAATTCTTTGGCCTTTAGATTTCTAGTTTCTGTTAAATGACGATAATTCGAGCTAGGGACCTCCGAATTTGATTTCGGGCATACGCCCAAGTCCCAAATCACGATACGGATCTATCAAAACTATAAAAACACTGATATGGTTCCGTCTTCTCTAAACGTTGACCGAAGTCAACTCAAATAAGTTTTAAAGCTCTATTTCACATTTTAATCAATTGTTCATATAAAAACTTTTCGAAAAAATTTACGGATTGCGCACGAAAGTCGGGGAATGATGAATAGTTCTATTCGAGGTCATAGAACATAGAAATGAATTTAAATTTAAAGATGACATATTGGCTCATCACATTCTCCACTTCTAAAATAAACGTTCGTCCTCGAACAGAATTAGAATAGTACCCGAGCTGGTTAAAAGGTGTGGATATCCACTCTGCATGTACGATTCAGACTCCCAAGTAGCTTCCTCGATGAGCTGACCTCTCCACTACACTCAAATAGAAGGATAACTCTTAGACCTCAACTGTTGGACCTGCCTGGATAGAATAGCTACCGGTTCATCCTCATAAGTCAAATCCTAGTCCAATTGGACTGAGCTGAAATCTAACACATGGGACGGATTACCATGATAGTTTCAGAGCATAGACAGATGGAACACCGGATGAACGGCTGATAAATTAGGTGGTAGTGCAAGCTTGTAGGCTATTTCACTCACCCTTTCAAGAATTTCAAAGGGTCCAATATACCTAGGGCTTAATTTTGCCCTTCTTTCCGAATCTCATTACACCTTTCATAGGTGAAACCCGGAGCGATACTTTTTCTCTAGTCATGAATACCCTTAATGGGCTTGAGGACCTTAGCAGAAGCGGACCATGCACCTCAGGTGCGGTACCGCAAATGCTAGCTGAGGAGGAGGATGATAACACCTGTAGAAAATTCTGTGGCCACCAAGGCCAATTTTAACAGTGACTTGCCTAGGATTCCTTGGTTGATGTTAGCTGAGGAAGAGGATGATAATACCTGTAGAAAATTTGACAGTCTCTATAATGGCATGATTTTGAAGAAGCGAATTCCGGGAGCCAGTGGAAAATGATGTGTGGAGTCTATAGGATGTCCTTTTACAGTTGGAAAAGACGACGGTGAAATCCGTCTGTTACATCCCTTCTTTGGTGTTCAGATCGAATTACCCCATCAAAATACCACTGAAGATTATTATGAACTCAACGACACTGATGAACCATGGACCTTTATCAGGAAGCAGTTCTCCTAGCTAATCCTTCTCAGACATCTGACTATGTTCTCATGGTCATTGAGGGACCCAATCGATTCCTCACATTTTGGAGACCAGAAGATTTACTATGGACCAGGATTAGGAATGAAACCTCTTTCCAACATGTTAGTGATGTGGTATATTTTGATAGCCTCTTTTACACGGTTGCTTATGGCGGCTGTGTCTGTGTTTGTGATGTTGCTGGCTCTAGACCTGCTAAAAGTCATTTCATAGCAAAGTTACCACGTGATCCAGATGCGGAGTGTTACATCCTAGAATCATTAGGATCATTATTTGTAGTTACTCTATATTATGTAATAAAGAGAGTCGAGGATGATTGTGACAGGATTCCATTGACGTCCATCTATGCCACAGATAGTGTGAATTGGACATATCGGACAACGAATATTCAAGTTTTCCAAGTAGATTTAGCTGTTGGCAAAATGATTGAGACTAGGGATTTAGCGGACAGAGCTTTTTTTATGGGCGCTATTGCTTCTCTTTCGGTCCAAGCTTCTCAATTTCCAGGAATCGAGCGCAATCATATTTATTTTACAGATAATTATTTGATTGAGCACACGGAGTTTGAAGAAAGAGGCGGCTCGGACATGGGGGTGTTCAACTTAGCAGATGGAAGTTTCCAGCCGTATTACGAGGGTATTTCCCTCAGTCGTGTTTGTCCGCCACTTTGGGACACACTAACTCTGTGTTGAGTGAGTCACCTTTCTTTATTTACTCTATTTATTATGCTATATAATTTATTTTACGCTGAAAGTCGAGTACTTTTAAAATGTCTAAACATGCCACTTACCTTCAGACTTGATTGATTTATCTTTCTAATTATCCATATAATTGGACAAGGTACTCCCATTAGTTGTTATACTTCCTTGCTTCATGGTATGTTGTGTTGAAATGCATTACAACCTCGAAACCTCTTTCTATTTCAGTATTGTCCTTGTTCTCAAGCTTTCTACCGGAAACCATTCATGATATAATAATATTGACGTGCAATCACCATGCAATTTGCAATTGATATGCTAACTGAAACACAAAAGTAGGAGATGTAACCATCTTCTAGTTGTCTATAGAACAGAAAGAGGGTGTAAGATGCTTATATTACTCTGCTTCAATAAATATGTTTTGAAGTTATATTTTAAGGGCTTAAGTCCAAGTGGGAATTGATTTATTACAAGGTAAAATGAGTTTTAGACAAAGAATAAATATATGATGGAGATGCTTGAACGGACTGCCATTCTACTTGTACTAGTTTAATTGTTAGCTTCTCTTGCTTGGAACAGTAGAAGGAACAAGGCAATGCTTGTGGTTCTTCATTTTGATGTTTCTGTTGCATCCTCTTCTTGAATCATCCTTTGAAATCACCTAACTCTTAATCCTTATGGCCGATGCTACATCAACTTTGACCTGGATCATCCTTTGAAGTTAACAAGCTCTTAATCCTACTGACCGATGTTACCTCTTACTTTGACCTTGTAAGCACTACCATGTATTCCCTTTCTCAACCAATTCAGTTAGAGTTTAAATTAAAATCTCGAACTCTCATTTGTTTGCGCTAAGAGGATATAAAAAGGTTGATAAGGCCATTGGGTGGTAAGGGACATAAATGAGCTATTAGGTAGAGAATTGGATCTTGGAACATAAGGACTTTGACAGGGAAGGCTATAGAATTAGCTAAGATTCTCCAGAAGATAAAGATTTATATATCTTGTGTCCAAGATATTAGGTGGATAGGGTCTAAGGCACGAGAGACAGATGAGTTTTAACTGTGGCACTCAGGAGGTAAGAGGGATAGGAACCGAGTGGGCATCTTGTTGGACAAGGATCTCAGGGAGCTAGAGGTAGATGTTAGGCAGGTGAATGATAGGCTGATGGTTATTAAATTAGTGGTTGGAGGGCGTACTTTGAATGTTATTAGCACTTCACGCCCCAAGTGGGCCTGGATGACGAGGTTAAAAGGTTCTTTTGGGAAGGTTTGGATGAGGTTGTGCATGTATACCGCCCACTGAAAGGATATTCATATGAGGGTATTTTAATGGGCATATTGGTAGGTCTGCTGGGGGCTATGATGAGTTGCATGGCGGCTTTGGCTTTGGGGTCAGAAACGGAGGAGGTACATCGCTATTGGATTTCGCTAAGGCATTTGATTTGGTGATAGCAAACACGAGTTTTCTTAAGAGGGAGGAGCACTTGGTTACCTTCAAGAGCATGACGGCCAAGACCCAAATCGACTATATTCTTCTCCGGAGGTGTGATAAAGGTCTGTGTACTGATTGTAAGGTTATTCAGAGTGAGAAAATCATGACCCAACATAGGCTTTTGGTGATGGACCTAGACATCGTGCTGAAGAGGAAGAAGAGAGTTGGGTGTGGTCGACCGAAGATTAGGTAGGGAGATCTGACTAAGGACAATGCTCATGAGGTGCAAGAGAAGTTGTTGGCTGTAGGGGCTTGGAGGAGTAGTGGGGACGCGAGTAGTATATGGACGAGGAAGGAAGACTGCATTAGGGAGGCTGCTAGAGAGGTGTTAGGGGTCTTTAAAGGTTACGCTGGAGGCCACAAAGGAGACTGGTGGTGGAATGGTGAGGTCCAAAGGAAAGTAGAAGCCAAGAAAGCAGCATATTTGTAGTTAGTAGAGAGCACAAATGAGGAGGAGAAGAGGAAAATCAGAGAAGGGTATAAGAAGGCTAAGAAGGAGGCGAAGTTAGCGGTCACAGAGGCTAAGACTGCAACATTGGCTCATTTGTATGGAGAATTGAGGGACAAATGCGGGGGAATAAAGTTGTTTTGGCTGCCTGAGGCGAGGGAGAGGAAGACTCATGATCTGGACCAAGTGAGGTGCATCAAAGATGAGAACAATAGAGTTTTTATGGAAGAGGCACAGATCAAGCGAATGTGGAAGGCTCACTTTCATGAACTCCTGAATGAAAAGGGGGATAAAAGCATTGTGCTGGGCGATTTGGAGCAATCCGAGAGCCATTGTGATTTTGGGTACTGTAGGCGCTTTAGTCTCGAAGAGATCACGGGGGCGATGCGTAAGATGAGCAGGGACAGAGTGATCGGGCCAGTTGAGATCCCAGTTGAAGTTTGAAGGTATGCGGGTAGGGCTGGATTGGAGTAGCTAACTGGGTTATTTAACCCTATTTTTAGGACGAAGAAGATACCCGAGGAGTGGATGTAGAGTACGATGATCCCGTTGTATAAGAACAAAGTAGATATCCAAAGTTGCAACAATTATAGGGGTATCAATTTGCTTAGTCACACTATGAAAGTGCGGGAGAGAGTGGTAGAAGTGGGGGTTAGAAAGACGGTGTCTATTTCTGAGAACCAGTTTGGTTTCATGCCGAGACGTTCGATTATGGAAGCCATCCATCTTGTTAGGAGGTTGGTGGAAAAGTATATGCATAGGAAGAAAGATTTGTATATGGTGTTTATTGACCTAGAGAAAGCGTACGACAAGGTCCTTTAGAGATGCTTGGAGGCTAGAGGTGTTCCTATAGAGTACATTAGAGGGATTAAGGACATGTATGCTGGATCTAAGACTCGGGTGAGGACAGTGGTAGGAGACTCGGAACAATTTTCGGTTAGGATAAGGTTACACCAAGGATCTGCGCTCAGTCCGTTCTTATTTACTTTGGCGATGGATATGCTGACACGTCATATTCAAGAGGAGGTGCTATGGTGTATGTTATTCGTTGGAGACATAGTGCTGATTGATGACACACGAGGCAGTGTCAACAAAAAGTTGGAGGTTTGGCGATAGACCTTAGAGTGTAAGGGTTTTAAGTTGATCAAGACGAAGACGGAGTACCTAGAATGTAAGTTTAGCATAGTGTCAGGGGGAGTAGATATGGACGTGAGGCTTGATTCACAAGTGATGCCCAAGAGAGGAAGTTTCAAGTATCTCGGGTCAGTTATCCAATGGGTCGTGGAGATTGATGAGGATGTCACACACCGTATAGGGGCGGGGTGGATGAAATGGAGGCTAGCATCCGACGTTCTGTGTGACAAGAATGTGCTACCAAAACTTAAGTGTCAGTTCTACATGGTGGCGGTCAGAGCGGCAAATGCTGTACGGGGCAGAATGCTGGCAGTCAAGAACTATCATATCCAGAAGATGAATGTCGCCAAAATGAGGATGTTGCGATGGATGTGCGGGCACACTAGGTTGGACAAGATTAGGAATGAGGTTATTTAGGAGACAGTGGTGTGGCCTATATGGAAGATAAGATGCTTTTGTGCATGTGAGAAGGAGAAGCTTAGATGCCCTAGTGAGGAGGTGTGAACGGCTGGCGCTGGTAGGTAGGAGAAGAGGTAGATAGAAGCCTAAGCAATACTGGGGAAATGTATCAGGCAGGACATGGCGCGACTTTAGCTTACCGAGGACCTGACCATTGACAGGAGTGTATGAAGGTCGAAGATTAGGGTAGAAGGGTAATAGACCATCGTGTGTTTTTTTATCTATTCCAGGTTTATTAGGGCTAGCTGACTAGTACATTGTCTTCGATTCTTAGAACGCCAGTATTAGGGTTATTTTAGTACTATCTTCCACTTCGATATTTTAGTACCCTGCCGTGTTACTGCTTGTCGCTGTTACTTTTGCTATTGCTATTGCTATTGCTACTATTTTCTTCCATTTATTTTCTCCTTTCCTTACATTATTGATATTATTTTCCTGGTCTTGTTGTTGTTATTTACTTTTTCATGTTCTTCCTCTCGAGCCGAGGGTCTTCCGGAAACAGCCTCTCTGCCCTTTAGGGTAGGGGTAAGGTTTGTGGACACGTTACCCTCCCCAAACCCTACTTGTGGGATCCTACTGGGTTGTTATTATTGTTGTTGATGAGGCCATTGGGCTTTCTCGAGATGTTATTGAATAGTTCAGCTGGACTCACTAACAAAAGAATGGTCTTGTTTTGAAAGTGAATGTTTTGTGCATTTGTTTCTTATACTCTTTATTTTGAACGCTGAATCTCTTTTCTCCTTGTTGCTCTTAAAAAGCATTTACGCAAGTTGAATTATGATAATCGACCCAACAATAGCACCAGATAAGATAGAAACTGCAGGGGGTGGCACTCTGGCAGCAACATAATGTGTTCTTGCCAATGACCCTCACATAATCCTGGATTACCTAGAAAACAAAGTAAAACTGATATTGCCAGGAACTGAATACTGAAATTAGTGTAAGTGATATTGAAATGTGCTCCGGTCTTTCTCATCCAAAAATATTAGGTACATGAAATACTTTGATTTGTTCATGTATACTAATCAGAAAAGAACAGGCTAACAAATGTTTATGTAAATATAACTAGTATAAATCTGGTTTATCATATCTTATTGATTTTGGAACAATTATTTGCCGTTCTGAATAGTTTAAGTATGTTTCGGCGCGTTGGGATTAAGTTAGAAGAACTTAGAGTTCATATTTTGATTCAATCGGTTTGGAGTGTGATTCTTAGATTTGAGGTTATTTTGTGCATTCCGAGGGTGCGAGCAAGTCCGTTTTATATTTTCTAACTTGTTAGTGTGTTTGTACGGGGACTCGGACCCCCTGGATGTCATTCGAACGATGCGCGAATTGAGTTCGAAACTCAAGAGGGTTGTTGGTGCACCCGTTCTTGTATGCCCGCACCTACGAGCCTTGGGCCACAGGTGCGAGGGTTGTGTCGCAGAAGCGGTTCTGGAGCGTTTGGCCAGGGACCGCAGGTGCGGATGTTTGTGCGCACCCGCGAACGCGCAAGTGCGATGAGGAAGGGCGTAGGAGCGGACCCAGCCACAGAAGTGGGACTGCGGAAGCGGGATCCCGTCCCTGGGCTTTAGGACCTCCGCAGAAGCAGACCACGCACCGCAGGTGCGATACTTCAAATGCGGCCAAGGCACCGTAGGTGCGATAATCGCTGGAGGCAAACCCCAATTTAATGTAGGACTTAGACATTTTTAGCCCATTTATTTCATGGTTTGGGCGATTCTTGGTGCTCTTAGAGAGGGGATTTCGCCTAGCACTTTGAGATAAGTAATTTCTACATAATGTGAGTTAAATACATAGTTTATGGGTAGATTATAACACGTAAATTAGTTAAAATCATGGGTTTAGGTGAAAACCTAGGTTTTTGATAAAAATGATATTTAACCATAAAATTGTTATGGAATTTAGTAAAATTCATATGTTTGAGTTCATGAGGTTATGGGTAAAAACTTCCTTTGAAAATTTCTGAAATCCGGGCACCTGGGCCCCGGGGTGAATTTTAGGAATCCTACATTTGGGGTTGGGTAATCACTTTAATAGTTAGAATATAAACTTTTGAACATGTATTGATTAATTTATATACCATTTGACTAGTTTCGAGTCGTTTGGTACCGAACTGAGGGTTTGAGCATAATCTTGGACCGGGAAGTAGGCTTTGAGACGAGGTAAGTCTCTTTTATAACCTTGTAAGAGGGACTTAACCCCATAGGTGAATTGATTAATATGTATTCCTATTTGTGGGTTCTACGTACGCACACGGAGACGAGAGTCCGTGCGTAACTACTTATTATGCTTATGTCGACTAGTCTAGGGCCCATACCATACTATATTTGCGATGATTGCAACCTACGTGTTAACTTAATTGCTTAAAGTATGTTGGAACTTGAGAGAGGAATGGTAGAAGGTTAATTTTCATTTACTTAAATTCTTGAACGGGCCACTTGATTGTTATTGATAATTGGTTTTTCCTAAAATAATTGCCTCTTAATAAATTTTGAATTGGTTGTTATAAAGTGTTTCTTTTCGTGGAGCGGGCCAAACGCCTCGGTAGCAGATAGATGCATCTATGGTTCGTGTCGTTTGACCTTCGGCAATGCACAATTAAATATTTTTATGTTGGATCGGGCCGTACGACCTCGACATAATTTGCGCATGATAAATCTTTGGAACCATTCATAATTGATGTTGTTTCATTGGATTGAGATATAAATTGTTAAAAGATGAAAATAAATTCGGGACTTAATATTTGTGAGAGGATTGTTTACTATTTCCCGTTATTGAGTCTTCAGTATTATTCATGTAATCTATGCTTAATCATAATTTTGGCAAATTATTGTCAGCCCATAGTAAGTGTCAAAGTCGACCCCTCGTCACTACTTCTTCAAGGTTAGACTGGATACTTACTGGGTACATGTTGTTTATGTACTCACGCTACACTTTTGAACTTAATGTGCAGGATCTGAGGCAGGTACATCTGGGTATCAGTCCGACGCGCACACTTGATCCATGTTACGAGACTACACAGTGAGCTGCCTTCCAAGCCGTTCTGCAGCAGCCAGAGTCTTTATTTTGTTATTGTTCGGTCTATTTCATTTCAGAAAGTAGAGTAGTAATCTTTTGTGTATCCTACTAGTAACCCATACTGTCTGAAATTAAATAGATAGAACGATAAGTGCAGAAGCCAGAGTCTTTATTTTGTTATTGGCACACACTAGTAGACTTGTGGTTTTGGTTCATTCTATGGTTATGATTGAACTCAGTTGCTTCCATTTTATTTATATTAAATATGTATTTCTTAAATCTTTTAAATTAATGAAAGTTTAATTACTTGGAAATTTATTAAAAAAGCGAAATCCCATGGTTAGTTCATTGTTGGGTTGCCTAGTGGCGGTGCTAGGCGCCCTCACGGCTTATAATAGAATTGGGTCGTGACAACATGGTATCAGAGCACTAGGTTCATGTAGGCCTCACAAGTTATGGGCAGGCCTAATAGAGTCTTGCGGATCGGTGCAGAGACGTCCATACTTATCTTCGAAAGGCTATAGGGTGTTAGGAAACTACTCTTTCTTCATCTCCTATTGTGCAATTGATGGTGTACTAAGTTTATTTCTCTTATTCCCTCACAGATAGTGAGAACACGCATGACGGAGGTTCCAGACTCGGGAGGAGCTGCTCCCCCTGTTGCTAGAGACCGAGGCAGAGGCTAGGGGAGGGCACCGACCTGAGGTAGGGGACGAGGACGTCCCAGCGTTGCCCCAGCCATACCACCAGCGGATCCAGTAGAGGATCCCATTATTGAGGAGCAGGGTGAGGTGCCCGTAGCAGAGCCACCCCCGGTAGATATCATGTCAGCAACGGGCTTTAAGGAGGTCATGGGCCGTATGCTACGGTTCATGGATACTATGACCCAAGCTGGTTGATTTCTAGCTGACCCTATCACATCTCAGGTGGGAGGGGAGGCACAGACCCCTACTACCTAGGCTCCGGGACATACAACTACCGTATATCAGACCCCGAGTGCACTACCCGTGGGCAGAGCGCAGCCAGTTGCAACAACTGCACCTGATCCTAAACTAGCTGCGGTCGACGAGCCATAGAAGCTATTGGATAGATGGACCAGGCTTCACCCTCCTGTCTTCGGAGGTGAGCGACATGAGGACCCCAAGGACTTCATTGATAGGTGCAGGGACAGACTTCACAACATAAGTATATTAGAGTCCCATGGGGTGGATTACACTACTTTCCAGTTGGAGGGCAGGGCCCGTAGGTGGTGGAAGTCTCATCTTCTCGGCAGACCAGCAGGTTCTACTCCTATGACTTGGGACACATTTACACGCCTATTCTTGGACATGTATATTCCACCCTCTTATAGGGAAGAGTTGCGATTTCAGTTTGAACAGCTCCAGTAAGGTCAAATGTCAGTGACCGATTATGAGGCGAGATTCTCTGAGTTGTCTTGCCATGCACTTATGATACTTCCTACTGAGGCATAGCGAGTGCGGAGGTTTGTTGCGGGATTACACTTAGGTATTCATGCTACTATGACCCGGGAGGTTGAGATGTGGACTTCTTATCAGCTAGTGGTAGAGATAGCTCGAAGGATTAAGGGTTACCGTCAGAGGGGTAGAGAGCAGATGCAACGGGACAAGAGGGTCCGTTATTTTGGGGAGTTTAGAAGTGCCCCGGCTGGGGGCAGAGGTCAGTTCATGAGGGGTCAACTCAGCAGGCTCACATATCTAGCACTGTCACCTCCTCGGGGTGCTCCAGGGCAACCCTATTTCAGTGCCATCCCGGAGAGTTCTTACGCCCACTAGCTATTCAGGGTTCTGTTAGTGGGTACTCAGGCCACTAGGGTTCTTCCAACGCCTATTTTAGTGCCATGCCAGAGAGTTATTATCGCCCACCAGCCATCTAGGGTTCTTCCAGTGGGTATTCATGCCATTAAGGTCAGACTTCAGGACAACAGATCATCGCACTGAGAGGTTGTTTCAAGTGCAGGGATCCAGTCATGTGCAGAGGTTCTGCCCCAGGCTTCGGGGCAAGGCAGTATAGCAGGGTCATCAGCCCATGATTACAGCACCAGCTGTCTGGCCGCCCAGAGGCGGAGGGCAGGCGGGTAATCCTAGAGGTAGAGGCTAGGCAGGGGGAGGTCAACCAGCTACTGTTCGAACAGGCGGAGGACAGCCAGTCGGTGCTCTAGCTAGGTTCTATAATCTTTCGGCCAGAGCAGATGTAATGACCTCAGATGCCGTGATCACATGTACTATTTCTGTCTGCGGTAGGGATGCCTCGGTATTATTTTATCTAGGGTCTAACTATTCTTATGTGTCGTCTCTATTTGCTCATTTCCTGGATATTCCTCTGGAGTCCTTGGGCACTCATGTTTATGTGTCCACTCCTGTGGGCCATTTCGTTGTTGTGGATCGGATCTATTGGTCCTGTATGGTCACATTCTGTGGTTATGAGACTAGAGTAGATCTTCTATTGCTCGATATGACCGAGTTTGAGGTTATCCTGGGCATGGACTTGTTATCTCCTTATCATGCCATCCTTGATTGCCATGCCAAGACTGTTACCTTGGCGATTCGAGTGTTGCCTAGATTGGAGTGGAAGTGTTCGTCTGTCAGCACACCTAGTCAGATCATCTCTTTTTTGAAGGCTCAACACATGGTCAAGAAGGGTTATTTGGCTTATAAGCCTATGTTCGGGATACTACCATAGAGAATCCGGCGATTGATTCAGTACCAGTAGTCCGGGAGTTCTCCGATGTGTTTCCTTCTGATCTTCCAGGAATGCCACCAGATCGTGATATCGATTTCTACATTCATTTGGCTCTAGATACCCAGCCTATATCTATCCTACCATATCGTATTGCTCCGAAAGAGTTGAAGCATTTGAAGGAACAACTTGAGGAGTTGCTAGCAAAGGGGTTCGTCAGGCTGAGTGTATCACCTTGGGGTGCACCAGTGTTATTTGTGAAGAAGAAAGATGGGACTATGCAGATGTGCATTGATTACCGCTAGTTGAACAAAGTCACCATTAAGAACAAGTACCCGTTGGCGCATATTGATGATCCATTTGACCAATTACAGGGTGCTAGGGTGTTCTCTAAGATCAGCTTGAGATCGAGGTACCATCAGTTGAAGATTTGAGACTGGGATGTTCCGAAGACTGCTTTCTGTTCTAGATATGGCCATTATGAGTTTTTAGTGATGTACTTCGGCTTGACTAACGCTCCAACGACGTTTATGGATTTGATGAATAGGGTGTTCAGGCCTTACATTGATTCGTTTTCTATGGTCTTCATTGATGATATTTTGCTATACTCAAGTAGCATGGAGGAGCACGAGCAGCATTTGAGGGTGGTGCTTCAGACCTTGCGAGAATAGAAGCTATATGCTAAGTTCTCCAAGTATGAGTTTTTGCTAGATTCTGTAGCATTCTTTGGGCATGTTGTATCAGGCGAGGGTATTAAGGTGGATCCCAAGAAGATTGAGGCAGTTCAGAGTTGGCCCCGTCCAGCTACGGCGAATGAGATCAGGAACTTCTTGGGTTAGCAGGCTATTATCACCGGTTTATGGATGGCTTCTCATCTATTGCAGCAACTTTGACTAGATTGACCCAGAAGGGTGCTCCATTCCGTTGGTCCGATGATTGTGAGGCGAGCTTCCAAAAGCTCAAGATAGCTTTGACTACAACACCGGTTCTAGTGTTACCTTCCGGCTCGGGGATGTATACTATGTATTGCGACGCTTCACGAGTTGGTTTGGGTTATATATTGATGTACGAGGGGCGATTTATTGCATATGCTTCATGTCAGCTGAAGCCCCATGAGAAGAATTATCCTGTGCACGATTTGGAGTTGGCCGCAATTGTTCATGATCTTAAGATCTTGAGGCATTATCTTTATGGGGTGTCATGTGAGGTTTACGCTGATCATCACAGCTTGCAACATTTGTTCAAGCAAAGGGATCTCAATTTGAGGTAGCGCAAATGGCTTGAATTACTAAAGGATTATGACATCACCATCCTTTATCATCCGGTCAAGGCGAATGTAGTCGCGGATGCCTTGAGCAGAAAGGCAGAGAGTATGGGTAGCTTGGCATTCATTTCAGCAGAGGAAAGGCCACTAGCTTTGGACATTCAGTCCTTGGCTAACAGACTTGTGAGGTTGGACATTTCAGAGCCTAGTCTAGTTCTTACATGCGTCGTTTCCCAGTCTTCACTATTGGAGCAGATCAAGGCTCGACTGTTTGATGATCCACACTTGTTGGTTTTAAGAGGGACGGTACTACAGGGTGGTTCCAAAGAGGTTACTATCGGCGAGGATGGTGTTCTACGACTCTAGGGTCGTCTATGTGTTCCTAATGTCGATGGCTTGAGGGAAAGGATTCTAGAGGAGGCACACAGTTCTCGATATTCCATTCATCCAAGTATGAAGATGTATCGCGACCTGAGGCAACATTATTGGTGGCTGCGGATAAACAAAAGACATAGTTGAGTATGTAGCTAGGTGCCTAAATTGCTAGCAGGTTAAGTGGGAGCACCAGAGGCCAGGTGGCCTACTTCAAAAGATGGCTATACCTGAGTGGAAATGGGACCGCATTACTATGGACTTTGTAGTTGGGTTGCCGCAGACCTTGCGAAAGTTTGATGCAGTTTGGCTCATTGTCGACAGGTTGACCAAGTCAGCACACTTCATTCCGGTGGTGACTACGTATACTTTAGAGAGGCTGGCCTAGATTTATATGCAGGAGATAGTTCAGTTGCATGGTATGCCTGTTTCCATCATATCAGACAGAGGCTGTCAGTTTACTTCACATTTTTGGAGAGTGGTAAAGAGTGAGTTGGGGACCCGTGTAGAGCTCAGCATAACATTTCATCCACAGACCAACGGGCAGCCGGAGCGGATAGTTCAGATCTTGGAGGACATGCTCAGAGCATGTGTGTTATTGACTTTGGTGGGCGAGAAGGTTCTCTTGAAAGTCTCGCCGATAAAGGGGATTATGAGGTTCAGGAAGAAAGGCAAGTTGAGACCAAGGTTTATAGGCCCATTTGAGGTGTTGAGACGAGTTGGAGATGTTGCTTATGAGCTTGCTTTGCCCCCTAGTCTATCGGGAATTCATCTGATTTTCCACGTGTCTATGCTCTGGATGTGTCATGCTGACTTGTCACATGTGTTAGACTTCATCACGATTCAGTTAGATGAGAGATTGGGTTATGAGGAGAAGCTAGTTGCCATTGTTGATAGGCAGGTTTGCTAGTTGAGATCCAACAGGATTTCTGCGGTAAAGGTTCAGTGGAAGGGCCAACCGGTTGAGGAGGTGACTTGGGAGTCTGAGAAGGACATGCAGAGCAGATATCCACACTTATTCAGCACTCCAAGTATGATTCTAGACCCATTCGAGGACTTTGTTTAAGAGGTGGAGAATGTGATGACCTAACCGGTCGTTGTGCTTTCTAGAACCCCGTTCCCCTATATAATACTCCCCGTACGTTCTTTTACTGCTTTATGACTTGAGGGGATGGTTAGTTTGGGATTTGTAAGGGTTCGGGTTGAAATCGGAATACTTGGTTCCTTAAGGTTGGCTAAAAAGGCTAAGTTTGACTTCGGTTAACGTTATGAGTAAACGACCCCGAAATCGGGATTTGACGGTTCTAATAGGTTTGTATGATGATTTCGGACTTGGGCGTATGTTCGGATCGGATTTTGGATGACCCGGGAGCGTTTCAACGCCTAATAGTGAAAGTTGGTTCTTTGAAGGTTTTTAAAGTTCCTTAAATTTGGTTTGGAGTAGGTTTTGGTGATATCGAGGTCCAAATGGGATTCTGAGACTGGGAATAGTTCTGTATGGTGATTTACAAATTATATGTTTGAGTTCATGAGGTTATGGGTAACAACTTCCTTAAAATATTTCTGGAATCTGGGCATATGGGCCCCGGGGTGAATTTCAGGAATCTTGCATTTGGTGTTGGGTAATCACTTTAATAGTTAGAAAATAAACTTTTGAACATGTATTGATTAATTTATATATCATTTGACTAGTTTCGAGTCGTTTGGAACCAAATTGAGGGTTTGAGCACAATCTTGGATGGGAAAGTAGGCTTTGAGACGAGGTAAGTCTCTTTTCTAACCTTGTAAGAGGGAATTAACCCCATAGGTGAATTGATTAATATGTACTCCTATTTGTGGGGCCTACGTACGCACGAGGTAACGGGAGTCCGTGCATAGCTACTAATATGCTTATGTCTGGGAAGTCTAGGGCCCAAACCATGCTATATTTGCGATGTTTGCGCCCTACGTGTTAACTTAATTTCTTAAAGTATGTTGGAACTTGAGAAAGGAATGATAGAAGGTTAAATTTCATTTACTTAAATTTTTGAACGGGCCACTTGACTATTATTGATAATTGGTGTTTCTTAAAATAATTGCCTCTTAATAAATCTTGAATTGGTTGTTATAAAGTGTTTCTTTTCGTGGAGCGGGCTGAACGCCTCGATAGCGGATAGATGCATCTACAGTTCGTGCTGTTCGACCCTCGGCAGTGCAAAGTTTAAATATTTTTATGTTGGATCGGGCCGTACGACCTCGGGATAATTTGCGAGTGATAACTCTTTGGAACCATTCATAATTGATGTTGTTTCATTGGCTTGAGATATAAATTGTTAAATGATGAAAATAAATTCGGGACTTAATATTTGTGAGAGGATTGTTTAATATTTCCTGTTGTTGAGTGTTCAGTATTATTCATGTAATCCATGCTTAATCATAATTTTGGCATATTATTGTTAGCCCACAATAAGTGTCAAAGTCGACCCCTCGTCACTACTTCTTCGAGGTTAGACTGGATACTTACTGGGTATATGTTGTTTATGAATTTAAGCTACACTTCTGCACTTAATGTGCAGGATTTGAGGTAGGTGCATCTGGGTATCATTCCGACGCGCACGCTTGATCTCTATTACGAGAATACACGGTGAGCTGCCTTCCGAGACGTACTGCAGTAGCCATAGTCTTTCTTTTGTTACTGTTCTATTTATTTCATTTCAGACAGTCGAGTAGTAATCTTTTGTATATCCTACTAGTAGCCCATACTCTTGTGACATCGGGTTTTGGCACACACAAGTAGACTTGTGGTTTTGGTTCATTCTATGGCTATGATTGCACTCAGTTGCTTCCGTTTTATTTATTATAAATATGTATTTCTTAAATCTTATAAATTAAGTAAAGTTTAATTACTTGGAAATTTATTAAAAAAGAGAAATCCCGTGGTTATTTCACTGTTGGCTTGCCTAGCGGTGGCGCTGGGCGTTCTCACAGCCTATAATAGAATTGGGTCGTGACAGACACCGTCTCCCGTATAATGCTTCATATGGAGCCATCCGAATGCTCGACTGGTAGCTATTATTATAGCAAACTCCACAAGTGGCCAGAACTGATCCCTAGAACGTCCAAAGTCTATAACACAAGCGCGAAGCATATCTTCCAATATTTGAATAGTGCGCTCTAACTGTCCGTCTGTCTGTGGATGAAATGTTGTACTCAACTCAACCTGTGTTCCTAAATCACTCTATACAACCCTCAAAAAGTGTGAAGTGAACTGCGTACCTCGATCAGAAATGATAGACACGAGCACACCGTGAAGGCGGATAATCTCATGAATGTAAATTTCAGTTAACCAATTTGAAGAATAGGTAATTGCCACTGGAATGAAATGTGCTGACTTGGTCAACCTGTCCACAATGACCCAAACTACGTCGAATTTCCTCTGAGTCTGTGGGGGCCCAACAACAAAATCCATAGTGATACACTCCCACTTCTACTCAAGAATTTCTAACTTCTGAAGCAAACCACCAGGTCTCTGATGCTCATACTTGACTTATTGACAATTTAGACACCGAGCTACATATGCAACTGTATCCTTCTTCATTCTCCTACACCAATAATGTTGCCGCAAATCTTGATACATTTTGGCGTCACTTGGATGAATAGAATAGCTGGAACTATGTGCCTCTTCAAGAATTAATTCACGAAGCCCATCCACATTAGGCACACAAATATGACCCTACATCCGCAGAACTCCATCTTCCCCCACAACAACCTGTTTGGAACCACCGTGTTGTACCGTGTCCTTAAGGACAAGCAAATGAGGATCATCATATTGTTGCTCTCTGATATGCTCATATAAAGAAGACCGAGCGACTGTACAAGCTTGTTACAACCCAAATTCATGTACCTTAGATCATGCCATAAGTTAGTCGACGTAAATCCAAAAATAGATTATCTTTGAGATGATAAGAAGTTAATCTTATTGGTCTTAAACAATTCAAGGATGTATAAGAGTGGTTAACAAGTATTAGAAGTTAAACGAA
>AWOL01S0082894.1:89808-118749 GCA_000715115.1 Nicotiana otophora | reverse complement strand
TATTTTGGTGGTTTGTCAGTTGTAGTAGTTATGACGGCCTTGTCGGCCCAACTTTATACTAGTTTAGTCATCACTAGTTTCCATTGAGTTTTATATTTTGCTTTGTAAATTGTCTTGCAAGGTGGCCCCTTGGCCAAATTATGACATTATATGTTCAGAGTCCCTTAGTCGCAATTTGGTACACTAGGTTAGTTGAGGCACCAGGCGCCAGTCTCGCTTCTAGGTCGGGGCGTGACAGTATGCCCGAAAGTTAATTTGGAGGTTCCTAGCTCAAGTTATGACCATTTAACGGAACTAGCAATTTAAAGGCTAAAGACTTTCAAGTTTGACCGCGGGGTTGACTTTTTGATATCGGAGCCGGAATCCGATTCTGGAAATTTGAATAGCTCCGTTATGTCATTTAGGACTTGTGTACCAAATTTGAAGTCATTCCGGATTCATTTAATATGTTTTGGCACGGGCTTTGCAAATTGAAAAGTTTAAAATTCAAAGTTCGAATCGGGTTGTGAATTGTAATTTTAACATTGTTTGACGTGATTGTTGACCCCGAGTAAGTTTGTATTATGTTACGGGACTTGTTGGTATATTTCTACGGGGTCCCAAGTACCCCGAGTGTGACTCGAATCGAAATCGGAACAAGAATTGGACTTGAGCAAAATCTGAAATTTTGCCTTCTGTTGTAATCGCACCTGCGGATTTTTGACCGCAGGTGCGATCTCGCAAAAGCGAGCCTTCCATCGCAGAAGCGGCCTAAGCAGGCTGGGGAAAGGTGCGCAGGTGCGCAGGTGCGGACTTGGCAATCGCAGAAGCGGAAGGCAGCGCAGGTGCGTATTTTTCTTCCGTAAGTGCGAGGCCTCGCCTGACAGTCCTATTTCGCAGATGCGAGATTTTTTTCGCAGATGCGAGCTCGCATGTGCGAGTCCAGTCACCACATATATGGAAATGCCTGGGCAGTGTATATACCGAAGAGTCCGATATTTTTACTTATTTTGGTCATTTTGAGCTCGGTTAAGGCGAATGTTTGGGCGATTTTCACGGGAAACATCGGGGTAAGTGTTCCTTATCCTATATTGATTATATTTCATGATTCTATATTCGTTTATATCATGAATCCGTGAATTTATGGAAGAAAAATCAAATTTTTCTAAAATCTTTCAAAAACGAAAAATTTAGTTTTGGTCCATTTGAAATCAGAATTGGATAAATTTTGTATGGTTGAACTCGTAGCGGATTGGGCGTTCGGATTTCGCGAGTTTTTTCGGGATTTAAGACGTGGGTCCTACTGTCGAATATTTTAATGAATTTTGAATTTTTATTCAGAAAATTTGTAAATTCATATGGAATTAATTCCTATGATTAGTATTGAATATATCGAATTCTTTGTGAATAGATTTGAAGCTTTCGGAGACAAATTTAAAGGAAAAGTTGTGGTTGAGTAATTGATTGGAATTTGCAAAGCGAGGTAAGTGTCGTGGTTAACCTTGACTTGAGGAAATAAAATCCTCAAATTATTTGTTATGTGGATTGCATGTGAACGACGTATAGGCGAGGTGACGAGTGTCTATACGTCGTCAAATTAATTGTTTGGCTGCGTACTTGAAAAATAATAAATTATTTTAAATCATGAATTAATTATTTTAATAATTATTTCTCTCCTATTCTTTGTCAAATATTAATTCTTGAATTCCTGCATTAATTGTTACATGCTATTTGAATTATGTGCCTTAATTGTTATTTGACATTTAGCACATTAAATATTAAACTGCATATTTTCTCTCTGATTTTCATAATAATTTGCTATTTGCCTTTGTTTGTTTCATAATTAAATCATAATTATTGTATGTTTGTTGTCTTATAATTTATATTAATTATTGCATTTATTGGGGAAATTTCTTCTATAAGAATTGGTAAATGAATATGTTGGAGGAGCGGGTTGCACGCCGCAACATGATTGATTATAATAAATATATTGGAGGATCGGGTTGCATGCCGCAACAGAATTAATTATAATGAATATATTGGAGGAGCGGGTTGCACACCGCAACATAACTAAATGTGAATATATTGTGAGAGCGGGTTGCACGCTGCAACAGAATTGATGGAAATGATAATTGGTTATGAGTGCTGAGTTGGCTTCAATTATTATAAATAAGTTACCTGATTTATTTCTATTATTGTTGTTGTTACTAATATTGCGTACAGGTAATGTAAGTAACCCGACTTAGCCTCGTCACTACTTCGTCGAGATTAGGCTCAGTACTTACCAGTACATGGGGTCGGTTGTACTGATACTACACTTTGCACTTCTTGTGCAGATTTCGGAGTTGGTCCCAGCGGCGTGTCATAGACTTGCTCGAATTTCAGGTACTCGGAGGAGACTTAAGTTATAACTGCAAGGCGTCCGCAGTTCTGAAGTCCCCGTCTATTTTACTTTAGTTGTGTGTTTATTTCCAGACAGCTTTATTTTATTCAGACCTTTAATTGTATTTATTCTAGAAGCCCGTGCACTTGTGACATCAATTCTGGGATGGTATTTAGACACTGTTATTTTTATGGATTATTCACTATATTTTAGACTTTACTTCCGCATTTGTTCTTTGTTATGAACAAATTTAAAAATTGTTTTAAAAATGGATAATATTATTCTAACGTTGGCTTGCCTAGCAAGTGAAATGTTAGGTGCCATCACGGTCCGAAGGAGGAAATTTTGGATCGTGAGAGGATGTTTGCTTTTGAGCACCAATAGGAGATAAAGGACTATTTTCCCTGGCTCCGCCTCACCAAGGAATCGATGGAGAATGGAGCGACGGAACTGGAGTAATCGTCTATAAGTGGAACGATTTGATAAGAGGCCAAATACAGGAAGAAAAAACTGGAAAAAGAGATGGAGTTATTGCTGAGTATGATGAAAATGCTTCACCTTGTAGGCAAGGATGGCATGTCTCATAAAAAATGGTGATTTCACATTATACTAATCATATGTGAGCCCTTGTTCGAGTGAAAACAATCTCTCGTAGAATTACAGGGTAAGATTATGTATAATATACTTTTATAGTCCGACTCTTCCTCAGATTCCGTGCATAACGGGAGCTTAATGCATCGGGTAATTTTTTTTTTTTTTTTTAATATATGCAATCACTTTTGTTTTGACAAGGTGGGTTGCTCTGATGGTAAGCACCCTTCACTTCCAACCAAGAGGTTGTGAGTTCGAGTCACCCCAAGAGCAAGGTGGGGAGTACTTGGAGGGAAGGATGCCGAGGGTCATTTAGAAACAGCCTCTCTACCCCAAGGTAGGGGTAAGGTCTGCGTACACACTACCCTCCCCAGACCCCACTAGTGAGATTATACTGGATTGTTATTGTTATTGTTGTACTTTTATTTTAGCTACAATAAAAATACAAAATTTGTTTCAAATTCCCGAGGAATGCGATGACATACATGCAATGACAGACACATTTTTGTTGAGTTGAGGTGTCTATATTTGATTAGTAGCTAAGTTAGAATGTCTATCTGAAAGTCTGAAACTACGATAACATCAAAAGCGGACCAGCTTATAGCTATTTTCCTTACTGCAAGTTGTTAGGACATTACTCCAATCAATTTCAAGGTGCGATGGTACGTCCCA
This sequence comes from Nicotiana otophora, assembly GCA_000715115.1. NCBI lineage: Eukaryota > Viridiplantae > Streptophyta > Magnoliopsida > Solanales > Solanaceae > Nicotiana > Nicotiana otophora. The sequence continues at coordinate 115,124 of AWOL01S0082894.1, read as the reverse complement.
TACATGATTGGTTAATGACTATTCTCAACGATATTTTTAAGATCACAAAGCTTACTAATCAAATTTGATAAAAAATCAAAACTTTGAATTCTTTTCTTAGAAATGTATTACTATTATTTTCCTGCATAGATCATATTATTAATTGTCTCACAACTATTTATTTAAGCTATTTCAAAGCTCACAATCATATTTATAAATTAATATATTTTCATAAAAGTTAGGTTTTGGTTGGTGGACTAGTGCGGTCCCTCTGCTTCTTAGTGTGTCTTCCACTATCATAAAAAGCAAAATAAAGTCACTATAAGGACAGCTACAAATAATTGAACCAACTATACTATCCACACAAAACCAAAAATGGAAGCTGTAATTTTCACAAAAATCCTCTATTTCTTCACTCTTTTTCTGACGCTTTTATTTATAATCACTTCCGTAACAGGCCAATCGCCATGCAACGGTACAATAGCTGAGTGTAACGAAGAGTTGGAGATATTAATGGAGTCTGATATTAGTAGAAGATTTCTTGAAGAAAGAAAAAAGTATATATCTCCTGGAGCTTTGAAAAGAGATCAGCCGGTTTGTAACGGCGGCGGTGGCGGCGAACCGTATTCCCGAAGCTGTCTTCCGCCGCCGTCGAATCCGTATAATAGAGGTTGTTCTAAGTATTATCGTTGTAGAGGTGATCAATGATATATAAAAAAAAGGGTGACTATGAATTTTATGTTTTTTTCTTCTGTCTACTTATGATGTTGTGTTCATGTGGTTGTGATTTGTGGATGAAATTATTTCTTTCAATGCTAGCTATTTTTTTTTTATATATAAGTATGACGTTCGAACTAGTTTGCACGATCTAGCTACTAATATTAACGTTGATATTTCTTTATGTACTTAATTATACTTGCCAATAATTTCATTGGATAACAACAAGGAATCTAGGATTTTTCGCAGAATTTATTTTTGATAGATTTTGTAGTTTTGGAAACTTCAAGGAGGTTTGACATCCGCTCCTTTTCTCTAGTAAGTTATTTGGAACGATAAAGGCACCTTTGGCCTACAACCGAATTTTTAACTACACACTTTATTTTTGCGGGAATCCTATTACTCCTAAACTTTTTTTAAATGGAATTAGTATACCCTTAGGGGTCGTTTGGTAGCCGGTTAGAGAGGAGTTATCCATGTATTAAAACTAGGATAACTTTATACATTGTTTGGTTAAGAGGGAAAAAAATAATCTCCAGAGAGAAGCTAGCCTAAGTTATACAATTTTTAGTTGTTTTTTCCTCTTATCTACATAAAATATAGCATTGCTAATACAATATTTGATTCACGTTTTTTCTTTTTCGCATAATTAATACATGTACAAGTTAGGAGGAAATCTATGTATTATTTATGCAGGGTAGAAGGTGGAATAACTTATACATGTATTTTTAATACTTGTATTAAAATACAAAATGACAAGAATATCCTTTATTCAAACTTGTATTTTTTTGTTTAAAAATATATATTTAAACTATACTAACAATTTAAATAAAATAAAGTAAACTAATAATAAATAACACTCACATTATATTTATATTACTAATTCTTATATATTTAATTCATGTATAACTTATCCCTACATAACTAATACATGCATAACTTATCCCTAAATAACTAATACATACATAATTAATCTCTGCATAACTAATACTTGCATAACTCTAACCGACAACCAAATGACCCGGGAAAGAAGAGAGTGGATGTCACTTTCTTTGGGAGAGTAAGAAAGTTGTTTATTAATGTTAATACATTATCCCCCGAGAGGGAGGAAGTTCACTAAAACTGCAACTCATTAAGGACGATGAGGAAAAATAATAAATTTAATAAGCGGGGAAGTCTAGAAAAGATCATAATTTGGTAAAGAAGGTTAGCAAGAATATGATTTCATTTTATATTATTGACATAATTTTGTATCAGAATTATGGGAAAGGAAGAAACAGAGGAAGAACAAAATTTTCATGCCACTAAGGTATTTAATTTATTTTATTCAACAGCATATCAAGCAGTGTTTTTTCAAAAAGAAATTATGACTCTCCTACTAGAATTACTCGAACAATTTTAAAAGGAATACTGACCAACTACCTATTAATACTGTAATATAAAATACAATTTAATCGAGGATTGAGTAGTTGAAACTCTTTTTGGGTTCTTCAACTAAGAATCTCTTCTTCCCACCAATTCCTGACATCTTTCGCTCTAGTATTTGGAAAAAGATCAATATCAATTAAAACGTTTCCGACAAACTAAGAAACTATTTTTGGGTACTTAGAATAAGAATGATCCACATCTCCGGGCAAAGATATAACTTTACCATGTTGGTCTAAATATAACAGATGGATCCCTATCTTCTTTACTGTAGCGTTCCTTTCCCAGCCTTTGATCACCTGGCCCATTCCTAAGAAGTTATACTTCTTATTTGACAAGAGTAAGTTGCTCTAGTGGTAAGCACCATCCACTTCCAACCAAGAGGTTGTAAGTTCGAGTCACCCAAGAGCAAGGTGGGAAGTTCTTGGAGGGAGGGAGCCAAGGGTCTATCGGAAACAACCTCTCTACCCCGGGATAGGGATAAGGTCTGCGTACACATTACCCTTCCCGTGAGATTATACTGGGTTGTTGTTGGTGTATAGTCAAGCGCATAGATGAAGCTGTTACTTGATTCCTGCACCATTCTGGAATCTCATTGCATTGGAGATAAATTTCTAAATCATCCTGCATTGATCAAAGACTCAAGATTTTTAATATGCTAGGAGGGAGAGAGAGAGAGAGACTAACCGTATAGATATGTTTTCTAGATGGAAATGATAGAGCATGTGCACTAAAGAAGCCTTCATTGAATGGATTCTGCAGAGAACTACAATTCATCATGTTGATCCACCTTATAGAAGGGAGGTTGTCTAAATCTGTAATCTTGACCAAATTTTGGCAATTTTTAAGTTCAATTCTTCCAAGATACTATAAATTTGATACTGACCGGAGTGTTTGAAGATTCTCACAGTCATTCAAACTCAACTTCTCCAATAATCGTAACTTAGAAAAATCAAAGGGTAGACAATAGAAACTGCTGCCACTCAAATCTAAATATGCTAAGGAGGATAAGCTCCCAATATCCCTAGGAATTTCAGCCTCGGACAAATTACAGTATGTAAGGCTCAAATCGAATACAAAAGTTGGCAAGGAATATTGTATCCGATGGACTCCTCTTCCACAAATACTCCTTTTGGCCTCTAACTTTTGACCTCCCACATTCAAAGCTACAAGATTTCTTAGCATTTCAACAGATCTAGGCAATTGTTTTATACCCGTATAAGATGCATAAAGACATCTTAGACTTTTCATATCTCCAAGGTTATCTGGCAGTGTTTTTATTGATGAGCAGTTACTAATGCTCAAGTAATCAACGGATATTAGCTGGCATATGCTGCTTGGAAGATCCGTAAGTTTTTCGCAATCAGACATATCTAGTTTAATTAGTCTGTCCAAATTTCCTATTGATGGATGGATCTCCGTCAGACTTGAGCAACCACAGAGATCCAAAATCTCAAGACTCAGTGAACCATTGAAGTTTGGAGTGCTTCTGAGTTGCTTGCAATAAGAGAGATCCAGCTTCTTCAAACTTCTACAACACTAAAAGTAAACCAAATATAGATTCAATTAAGATTTTCTTCCACTCAGTAGCAATAATAGTACACATGGAATTGTAAAATTGAGTAACAAACCTGCAAATTCAATCAAAATTCTGGATATCACTCTCCCGCATATCTAGAACTACAAGATTCTCAGCTGGAAAATTTGATGATATACATTTTGAAGGACATTTTTTCCAAGACAACATCTGAGCTTCTTGGACAACAACCCAAAATCTCCACTAATATGTAACTCATCCATTATAAGAACCCTAAGGTTTTTCATTTGCTCAAATGCTTTGGTACTCAAGTTTACTCCCTTTAATGTCCCTGGATCTACCTTCAGTACTTCTACATTTTCGGAACCATGCAGCTCAGTAAAAAGAAAAGTAACTTAAGCTCATGTTAAGTCCCAAAAATTAAGCGAGAAATATGCTTTATACAAATTGGTGAACAAACAAAGAGAATACACCATGTATCACCAAAAATGAACTTACACATTAGAGGATGTTAAACAAATTTAAAATTGCTCAAAACTGGCTAGCAGCATTCAATAAGTTCACATGATAATATCAAAGGAAAAAAAATGAATAAAGAGAACAAATTGCATCTAGAAACCTGATAATAGCGCCAATTGAAGATACATAGAATATATATTTGAATATATTTAAAAGAAATTTTTGTATATATCGTTCTAGAAATAATGTTTCACATATGTACCTATTCAACAGTTTCCAAACGCACATGCCTGATTTCTTCGAGCAAGCTTAATTTCCGCATTTAGTCAAGTAAAGTCAAATATCTTTGAATAACTAATCATGGAGATACTATGGTCTATGCCCATAAGCATGTTAGTTATAAGAATTCAATAAGAAATATGCATCACCAAATTTGGATAATTGTTAAATAGGTAATTTTTTGTTTTTGTTTTTGCCTTTGGTGTGAGTTAAGAATTTAGCAAATGTCATTTCTAGTTTACAATGGTTGACAAACAACTACAAAATACTTACTAACCGGAGACGAAGCACAAATGATTTCTTATGATGACAACAAAAATTATAAGCAAGAAACAATTTAACAGAAAAAAATATATAACCAAGATAAAGATGAAGGATTTACTGACTTCATTTCCTAGTAGAACATCACGAACTTCTTGAGGGATGGACAATCTACTCCATTTTCCAGGGTCTCGAACTGATTCCAAGCGAACAATTTCTCTTCCCATATCTCGTACTAGATCATGCATCACCAAACCATGCCAAGATCTTTGGAGCAAGTGTTTTTGGACTAAAGTTGCAATTGCACTTTTAGCATGAAAGCCACATGAATTTAATATTTCGGTAATTTTATGCTCAAGTAACCCCTGGAAGGCACACGCAATATCAAGAAAAACTGCTTGTGTTTCATCATCAAGTCCATCAAAGCTTATCCTGAGAATCTTTTGGATATCACAATGAGGAATTGCTCTTAGTTTTTCGAATTCATATCCCCATTCTTCTACAGAACTTCCTTGTAAATGTAACCCCAATGTCACAAGAGCTAATGGTAGCCTATCTGAATATTTGATTATGTCTCGTGTCAAATTAACATAATCTTCTGGTGGAAAATGACTATCAAAAGCATGCCAACTAAAAAGTAACATAGATTCATTGTCATTTAATAGTTTGACCTCATATCTCTCTTTTTCTCTAAGCTGCCATAGCAATCGCTCGTCTCGGGTGGAAATGATTATTAAACTACCCGAACCAAACCAACTTCTTTCTCGTGTTAAGGATTCTAATTGTTTTTTGTGGTCCACATCATCAAGAACAATTAGAACCTTCTTTGACCCAAGTCTTGCTTTGATTAGATTGACGCCTTGAGCAACACTGCCAACTTTGATGTCCTTAGTTTTGAGAATCTGTCGAAGAAGTTTCTCTTGTAGCTTGACAAGACCAAATTCTTCAGCTTCTGATCTAACATCTGAAAGGAAGCAACTACTATTGAAGAGTCGAAACATTCGATTGTAGATAGCTTTTGCCAGAGTTGTTTTCCCTATGCCACCAACTCCGTGAATACCAATTATGCGAACTCCATCTTCACATTCATTTTGCAATAACAACTCTATATCTTTGACACGATAATCTACACCAACTGGGTGCCAAGCAACATCTAGAGGCGTCTGGTTGACCTCTTGTAGGACTTGTTGTATAATGTTTTCAATAAACTTTGATTCATGCTTATAGCAAAAACAAAAAGTTAAAATACTCCAGTATAATAAAACTTTGACATTTGAAACTATTTGATGGTCAAATCAAAATCGATAGCCAAGACATAACATAGTGGGGTGAATCTAAGCAGTAAAATAGACAACTTACCGCTTCATATAGGATATTTTAAGAAATTATTTAAGTTATATATATTGATAGTATAAAGATTTTTTTTCACTATATTTATCAGGAAATTTACCGGTAGTCATATAATAAGAGACCTAATTGTATAAATATTTTGATACGGTCGATTTATAGAGCTTAAACTCTTTAAGTCTATGCCGAAAGCCATGCATAATTACTTGGTTGTGTAATTATTAGTGTAGTAATTATACAACATAATAATTATAATGACATGCTTGTTTACCACAACATAATTATCGAGTAATTTCCACTGTCATGTTTGGTTGGACAAGTGTAATTACATAAAGGTAGTAACTTAGCAAGGTACCCATTTTGTTTTTACCCAAATTACACCTAATAATATTTTAATAATGGGTTAAAGTGAGGGGCTTTATTGACTTTTCATCAAAACCTATATCCAATGCTTCTTCCTCTTTTAACTGCAGTCATTCTCTCATTCAACTAAAACAAAGGCCTCTTCCATTATTGTATTAACCATCTCCTCAAGGAGACTAAATCGCTATTTCTATGCGTTTATCCTCCATTAATAATTTTTTGTTTCTTGCAATGTGGTTTCTTCTCAAATTGCTGGAAAGAGGTTGAAGAGTTGCATACAATTGTATAAACAATTCATAGGTAGCTTTAATCTATCACATCGTATAAGCAATGGAGGTGTATCTCCTTGGCCTCAAATTTTTAACAAAAATGCTAGCTCAAAAATGTTCAAAAAAAGAACGTCTAGGTCCAACCTCAAACCTACAACCTTTTCAAACCCAAATAGGAGCTCATGAGGGGACATTCTTTTTGGGACAGACTAAAAAAGAAAGTATGACACATAGACGGGACAGAGAGTAATATTTATCAGCAAATTTACAGTAATTAGATAAACAATTGAACAAATAAAAAATAAAATTATATAGTTGAATCAAGAAAATGTGTCCGTCAGCAACATTTTGCAAATCCCATCCAGATAAATTTGCAGCTTCAGTAAGTGCAGCTCTCCATTTCTCCACCCTTTGAGCCCCAATTGATCGTTCCTTATGTTTTGCCAAAGCTTCCCCAAATAACCCAGTTTGTCTTCGCACTTGAGAAGGATCAACATCATAGAAAATAGACAAAAACATCTGCTTTAATTTCTCTTTGCATTAGAGAATTTTAACTAGTTCATTTAGACACCAACTAGAGGAAGCATAATTTCTTGAGAAAACAATAATGGAAATTCTTGACTCTTCAATTGCTTTCTCTAATTCTCTTGAAATCACGTCACCCTTTCTCAACTCCTCATCGTCAATGAAGGTATTAATTCCAACATCAGACAATTTGGAATAAAGATGACCAGTGAATGTTTTTCGGGTGTCTTCACCTCTAAAACTCAGGAATACTTCATAAGAGAAGTGAGATGATTCTCCTCTAACTAATTGAGTATCCATTTGATTTGATGAGAATGCAAGAATTAAGGGATGATTTTTCAGTAAAGGGAAAGTAGCTAAGCAGAGCTACATATAAGCACACAACGAAATAAAATGGAAATTTCCCTTGATATTTCTTAGGCTTTGTGGTTTCTGGTTGGAAACTTAATTCTTGTACATATTTCTTAGATATCTTTTTTGTACAAAATTTTTAGTCGTGTAAATAAATTTCACACTGTAATTCATACTGTACATCTAAGAAAGTTAAAATGGATTGAAACGAATTAATTCAAAATGGATCAAACTAACGAAATGTACATCTATATTTTCTTGTAGAGTGATCCACCTATGAATTTGCACCTCATACATGACCCTTGAGTATATTTTCTTGTAGAGTAATAAATAGAAATTTTGCAAATTCCTTTAGAAATTTTAGGCCATTACATATTGAAACAATATTCATAAATTTAATCCAATAAAATTAAACAAGAGCTTACTGAAAAGGAAGTATAGTTCAAGGTTTGTGAGTTGTTCTAGGAAATTACTTTTGAATTTTTTTTCTATTGATAGTATATACAATTTGCCTTGATAGAAATTGAGTGGAAACACTCTACAAGTTGTTTGTGGTGTTCTCTTTTTTGCATCTCAAAAGTCTTTTTTTTTTTAATCGCTTCTATATTATCGGCAAGTGAATTGAAAGAACCAGTCAAAATTCATTTATTTTATCCGTCTAAATTTATGTGATGGTATTTTTACAAACATAAAATTTAAAATAAAAATAAGTTTTTAAAAACATGTGATATAAAACAAGTCACACAACAAATCATTACAGTAAGAATAAAATAAAAAGATAACGGTTAGAAGTTTGGCCTTTTACTTGCCATCAAGCTGTCTACCCAAGTCACTCTACCTCATTAATAATTCTTTTGTTCCTATATTAACACACTTCCTCTTTTAATCCGTTTAAAAAAATATTATTTTTTTATATTTAAAAAAATTGAACTTTAAAATACTCATTTAATCTTAATGAGATAATTTATAATCACCACTAATATTTAATACTTGTTTTAGACCATATATTTCAAAAAAAATTATTTCTCTCGTTAAGCTTAGTGTCTGGTTAAACAATATTACAGAAGAAGTATTATTTTTGGGTCAAGTTATTTACAACCCTGCAGAAGGGTCAACCGAAAGAAAACGGAAGTTTCCCTAGATATTTTTTAGGTAGTTCCTCTTTTGCATAACCATAATAAAAGAAGTTCAGAATTGTTAGGCCGCTACAAATTGAAATATCCATAAATCTAATTGAATATAATTAAACAAGAGCTTCCTCAAGTGGGAGTATAAATACAGTATTGTTCATGATTATGATTATTTCTAAGAAATTACTTGTGGGTTCTTCTTAAGTCAATTTGGCATTCAAAGTGTTGTAGCGGAAAATGGTAGAAATTAAGTGGAAACCTTCATATTTTCCTTTTTCCTTTTTTCTTTTTTAAAAAAGTTTTCATATTCAAAGAATGAAAACATTTATTACTAGTGAATTTTGATCAATTCTCTCAGTTCACTTATCAACCATGTGAAAGAAGTTAAAGAAAAAGACTTAAACAAACCCCACAAACGACTTTGAGTTTTTCCCTTAACTTCTATGCCCTACAATGCTTTAGATGGTGTGATCTCTTATCAACACAAAGACTTCAAAATTGGACTTAAACTGTGACCTATACATAAACCTTGATTTTATTCTCTTGTAGAGTGATGAAATAGGACTTTGGCGAATTCTCTTAGTTAAATTTTGAAATAAAATAAAGAGGTTTAGAAAATTTAGTCTATTACAAATTGAAACATCCATAAATTTAATCGAATAAAATTAAACAAGAGCTTACCGAAGAGGTAGTATAAATATAGTACAGTTCATGATTATGCTTCCTTCTAGGAATTGAAATGTCACGACCCAAAAATTCAACTAGCCGTGATGATAGCTAACTCAACCCGTTAGGTAAGCCAATTTACAAATATCCGATTCGATTAATATTTAACTGACTCTAATACACTCCCCAAGGACTGATAGTACAAATCATGAGTTTCTAAGAATAAATTTTACAAATCTGGTGTGATATAAAAATACATCATTTGTTTGAAATATACAAGAACAGATTAAAATTCTAAAGCTACCATGAACAAGAGGCAGCAATGACTGGAACGCAGGCACATCTTCAGATCCAGCTCCCGCCATGTACAACAACATCAACATCCAAAATCTGTACGCAAGGTGCATAAGTATAATATGAGTACAACCGACCTCATACACTCAATAAGTAACAAAACCTAACCTTAGGTTGAAAGCAGTAACGAGTTGGGATAAGGGTTAGAGTCCAACTCCAATAACTAATAATATCTCATAACAATACAATTTAAGGCAACACAAGTAATAACTCAATAATAAAATGCCCAGCTCGTATATAAATTCTGAAAAATAAATATTTTCTTTTCAATATAACAGTAAAACTCAAATCTTTTGCCGAAAGTCACCGAAGTATGAGTAAGTTTGAGATCTCTGATTTTTCTCAAAGCTTTCAACAGGTAAATGTTTCATTTTCAAATTGCATGAGTAAAATACATCTCTATGCTAAATATCAATATGTATGAGAAGTCATAAATGACATGATACCGTACAACATAAGGAAAAATGCATATCTATGCCTGCATGTCAAGTGTGCATGTTGAATGCGATGCAACTCAGTGATAAAACTATATGCATACTCTCAAAGTATCAATTCACCCAGTCCTCTCAATCACTCAGTACTCACAGTCACTCAATCCTCCCAATCGCTCGGCACTCGCACTTAGTAAGTACCTGCGCTCATTGGGGTGTGTACAGACTCCGGAGGGACTCCTTCAGCCCAAGCGCTATAATCTGCACGGACAACTCACGTGCTATAGTATCAATTCTGGATCCGTACGGACAACTCACGTGCTATAATGAGCCAATCTGGCCTGCTGCGACGTGCAGCCCGATTCCATAATAATAAATTATATAAAGCCAATATAGTTTGCTGCGACGTGCAGCCCGATCCCATAATTATCCTCACAATCAGGCCCCCGGCCTCACTCAGTCATCAATCTCTCCGGTCTCTCGGGCTCACAATGTCATGAAACTAGCCCAAAATGATGATATAATGTATCAATGAATAACAACAGAGACTGAGATATGATATGCAATGAATGAATAGGACTGAGTATGAAATTACAGTTTAAACATATAATTCGACACCAAAAATGACCTCAGGGGGTCCCAATAATACCAACATTTGCCTAAACATGATTTCTAACATGAGTCACAGTCCAGTTTCTCTAACACATAAAAATACATAGAAAATTACAAGTTAATTGACTATACAGCTCTACGAAATCAACCGAGTCTCAATTTCTACGGTGCACGCCCACATGCCCGTCACCTAGCATGTGCATCACCTCCAAATAATTCACATAACACGTATAATCAGGGTTCATACCATCAGCTCCAAGATTAGAGATGTTACTTACCTCGAACAAGACGAATCTAATGCCGAACAAGCTAAACAATACTCTATCATTTAAAATGTTTCTGACCAACTAAGAAACTCCTTTTGGGTATTTAGAATAAGAATGATCCACGTCTCCCGGCAAAGATATAACTTTACCATGTTGGTCTAAATATAACAGATGGATCCCTATCTTCTTTACTGTAATGTCTTCAGACCACACTTCTATCATTTCCCCGCCTTTAATCATCTGGCCATCAAAAGCTTCATTTATGTAATATACACATGACACTTCTCTATGTTCATAAGGTATATTCCACGTATCAATTAAATTCTTTTTATGGGCAATACTAATTAAGAAGCTTGAAGAAGGGGCTGCATCCAAAAAGTCGGAAACAAACCAGAGAACCATTCCTAAGAAGTTATACTCCTCATTATTATGTGTCGGCATAGTCAAACACATAGATGAAGCCGTTACTTGATTCCTGCACCATTCTGGAATCTCATTGCATTCGAGATAAATTTCTAAACAATCCTGCATCAGATAAAGACTTAAGATCATTAATATGATAGGAGAGAGAGAGAGAGAGAGAGAGAGAGAGAGAGAGAGAGAGAGAGAGAGAGAGAAAGGCTAACCATATCTGGATCTTTTCTAAATGCAGCAGGTGCACTAAAGAAGCCTTCATTGAATGGATTCTGCAGAGAACTACAATTTATCATGTAGATCCGCTTTATAGAAGGGAGGTTGTCCAACTCTGTAATCTTGACCAATTTTTGGCAATTTTCAAGTTCAATAATTGCAAGATTCTCTAAATTTGATACTGACGGGAGTGTTTGAAGATTCTCACAGTCATTCAAACACAACTCCGTCAATAATCCTAACTTAGAAAAATCAATGGGTAGACAATGGAAACTGTTGCCACTCAAATCTAAATATTCTAAGGAGGATAAGCTCCCAATATCCCTAGGAATATCAGCCTCGGACAAATTACAGTATGTAAGGCTCAATTCGGATACAAAAGTTGACAAGGAATATTGTATCCGATGGACTCCTCTTCCAGAAATACTCCTTTTGGCCTCTCGCTTTCGACCTCCCACTCTCAAAGTTACAAGATTTCTTAGCATTTCAACAGATCTAGGCAATTGTTTTATACCCGTACCAGATGCAGAAAGACATCCTAGACTTTTCATATCTCCAAGGTTATCTGGCAGTGTTTTTATAGATGAGCAGGCATCAATGTCCAAGTCTTCAAGGGATTTTAGCTGGCATATGCTGCTTGGAAGATACGTAATGTTTTCGCAATTAGACATATCTAGTTTAATTAGTCTGTCCAAATTTCCTATTGATGGATGGATCTCTGTCAGACTTGAGCAACTACCAAGGGACAAATTCTCAAGACTCATTGAACCATTGAAGTTTGGAGTGCTTCTGAGTTGCTTGCAATAAGAGAGATCCAACTTCTTCAAACTTCTACAACACTAAAAGTAAACCAAATATAGTTTCAATTAACCTTTTCTTTCACTCAGTGGCAATAACAGTACACATGAAATTGTAAAATTGAGTAACAAACCTGCAAATTCAATTGAAATTCTTGGATATCACTCTCCTGCATATCTAGAGCTACAAGATTCTCAGCTGGAAAATTNGAGAGAGAGAGAGAGAGAGAGAGAGAGAGAGAGAGAGAGAGAGAGAGAGAGAGAAAGGCTAACCATATCTGGATCTTTTCTAAATGCAGCAGGTGCACTAAAGAAGCCTTCATTGAATGGATTCTGCAGAGAACTACAATTTATCATGTAGATCCGCTTTATAGAAGGGAGGTTGTCCAACTCTGTAATCTTGACCAATTTTTGGCAATTTTCAAGTTCAATAATTGCAAGATTCTCTAAATTTGATACTGACGGGAGTGTTTGAAGATTCTCACAGTCATTCAAACACAACTCCGTCAATAATCCTAACTTAGAAAAATCAATGGGTAGACAATGGAAACTGTTGCCACTCAAATCTAAATATTCTAAGGAGGATAAGCTCCCAATATCCCTAGGAATATCAGCCTCGGACAAATTACAGTATGTAAGGCTCAATTCGGATACAAAAGTTGACAAGGAATATTGTATCCGATGGACTCCTCTTCCAGAAATACTCCTTTTGGCCTCTCGCTTTCGACCTCCCACTCTCAAAGTTACAAGATTTCTTAGCATTTCAACAGATCTAGGCAATTGTTTTATACCCGTACCAGATGCAGAAAGACATCCTAGACTTTTCATATCTCCAAGGTTATCTGGCAGTGTTTTTATAGATGAGCAGGCATCAATGTCCAAGTCTTCAAGGGATTTTAGCTGGCATATGCTGCTTGGAAGATACGTAATGTTTTCGCAATTAGACATATCTAGTTTAATTAGTCTGTCCAAATTTCCTATTGATGGATGGATCTCTGTCAGACTTGAGCAACTACCAAGGGACAAATTCTCAAGACTCATTGAACCATTGAAGTTTGGAGTGCTTCTGAGTTGCTTGCAATAAGAGAGATCCAACTTCTTCAAACTTCTACAACACTAAAAGTAAACCAAATATAGTTTCAATTAACCTTTTCTTTCACTCAGTGGCAATAACAGTACACATGAAATTGTAAAATTGAGTAACAAACCTGCAAATTCAATTGAAATTCTTGGATATCACTCTCCTGCATATCTAGAGCTACAAGATTCTCAGCTGGAAAATTTGATGGTATACATTTTAAAGGACATTTTTTCCAAGACAACCATCTGAGCACCTTGGACAACAACTCAAAATCTCCACTAATATGTAACTCATCCATTATAAGAACCCTAAGGTTTTTCATTTTCTTAAATGCTTTGGTGCTCAAGTTCACTCCCTCAAATGCTCGTCGATCTACCTTCAGTACTTCTACCTTTTTGGAACCCTGTAGTTCGGTGAAAAGATTAGTATCTAAGTCCCACATGTTAAGAGGGAAAAAAACATTTATACTAATTGAAGGTCAAACAAAGAGGTTACACCATTAGTATCAAGAAAAATGAACTTACACATTAGAGGATGTTAAAACAGAATGTAAAATTGCTCAGAAAGCTAAGATGAGAGTCTTTCAAAAACTAGCTAGCATCATCCAATAAATTCACATGGTAATATCAATGGGAAAAAAACATAAATAAAGAGAACAAATTGCATCCTGAAGCCTGATAATAGTATCAATTAAAGATAGAATATATATTATATTATATTTAAAAGAATATTTTGTATATATTGTTCTAGAAATAATAACATAAATGTTCCATATATGTACCTATTCAACAGTTTTCAAAAGCGCACATGCCTAATTTCTTCGAGAGCAAACTTAATTTCCGCAATTAGATAAGCATAGAAAGTCAGTAAGAACATAATTAAACAAAATAAATGATGAATTGAGAAAAGAAGAAGAAGATAAATTCAAATATCTTTCAATAACTAATATTGGAGACAATATGGTCTATGCCCGCAAGTGTGTGTGTGTGTATATATATATATATATATATATATATATATATAGAGAGAGAGAGAGAGAGAGAGCCTTTGGTGTGACTTTAGAGTTTTGAAATGTCATTTCTATTTTGCAATGGTTGACAAACAACTAGAAAAAACTAACTAACCAGAGACGAAAACACAAATGAATATAATTCTTATGATAACAATAGAAATTATAAGTGGAAAGAGAAAAGTATTACTGACTTTATTTCCTTGTAGAACATCACAAACTTCTTGCGGGATGAACAATCTACTCCGTTTTCCAGGATCTCGAGCTGATTCCATGCGAACGACTTCTCTTCCCATATCTCGCACTAGATCATGCATCTCCAAAATATTCCAAGATTTTTGGAGCAAGTGTTTTTGGACTAAAGTAGCAATTGCACTTTTAGCATGAAAGCCACATGCATTTAATATTTCAGTAACTTCATGCTCATCAAACCCATGGAAGGCGCATGCAATATCGAGAAAAACAGTCTGTGTTCCATCATCAAGTCCATCAAAGCTTATCTTGAGAATCTTTTGGATATCACAATGAGGAATTGCTCTTAGTTTTTCGAATTCATATCCCCATTCTTCTACAGAACTTCCTTGTAAGTGTGACCCCAATGTCACAAGAGCTAATGGTAGCCTGCCTGAATATTTGATTATGTCTCGTGCCAAATTAACATAATCCCCTGGTGGAAAATGACTGTCAAAAGCATGCCAACAAAAAAGTAACATAGCTTCATTGGCATTTAATAGTTTGGCCTCATATCTCTCTTTTTCTCCAAGCCGACATAGCAATCGCTTGTCCCGGGTGGTAATGATTATTAAACTACCCGAACCAAACCAACTTCTTTCTCTTGTTAAGGATTCTAAATGGTTTTTGTGGTCCACGTCATCAAGAACAATTAGAACCTTCTTTGACTCGAGTCTTGCTTTGATTAGATTGATGCCTTGAGCAATACTGCCAACATTGATGTCCTTATTTTTGAGTAATTGTTGAAGAAGTTTCTCTTGTAGCTTGACAAGACCAAATTCTTCAGCTTCTGATCTAACATCCGAAAGGAAGCAACTACTATCGAAGAGTCGAAACATTCGATTGTAGATAGCTTTTGCCAGAGTAGTTTTCCCTATGCCACCAACTCCGTGAATACCAATCATGCGAACTCCATCTTCACATTCATTTTGCAATAACAACTCTATATCTTTGACACGATAATCTACACCAACTGGATGCCAAGCAACATCTAGAGGCGTCTGGTTGACCTCTTGTAGGACTTGTTGTATAATGTTTTCAATAAACTTTGATTCATGCCTATAAAATTTTTAGTAAAATCAAAAAATTAAAAGAAATACTACTCCAGTAAATAAAACTTTGATATTTGAAAATATTTGACGGACAAATCAAAATCGATAGCCAAGACATAACACAGCGGGATGAATCTAAGCAACAAAATAGATAACTTACGGCGTCATATAGGATACTTTAAGAAATAATTTAAGTTGTATATATTGATAGTGTAAATATTTCGATACTGTCAATACATAGAACTTAAGCTCTTTTGAACAGTTAGTAACACATCCTATACACAATCGAACAAATAACAAATGAAATTATATAGCTGAATCAAGAAAATGTACCCGTCAGCAACATTTTGCAAATCCCATCCAGATAAATTTGCAGCTTCAGTAAGTGCAGCTCTCCATTTCTCCACCCTTTGAGCCCCAATTGATCGTTCCTTATGTTTAGCCAAAGCTTCACCAAATAACCCAGTTTGCTTTCGCACTTGAGAAGGATCAACATCATAGAAAATAGGCAAAACCATCTGCTTTAATTTCTCTTTGCATTCGAGAATTTTAACTAGTTCATCTAGACACCAACTAGAGGAAGCATAATTTCTTGAGAAAACAATAATGGAAATTCTTGACTCTTCAATTGCTTTCTCTAGTTCTCTTGAAATCACATCACCCTTTCTCAATTCCTCATCATCAATGAAGGTATTAATTCCAACATCAGACAATTTGGAATAAAGATGACCAGTGAATGTTTTTCGGGTGTCTTCACCTCTAAAACTCAGGAATACTTCATAAGAGAAGTGAGAAGATGTAGATGATTCTCCTCTAACTAATTGAGTATCCATTTGATGAATTAAGGGTTGATGAGAAGGAAAGAATTAAGGGATGATTTTTTAGTAAATCGTTAGACCGAAAATACAGAATCTAATCCATGGCCGTCCCCTACCCAATTGTTATGTCTAAACGGCCACATAATTTAGTCACATAGGCTAAAATAAATTTCACACTGTACATCTACAAAAGTTAAATTCCATTTGATTACTTAAAAGGTGTTTGCAGATAATTTTCTAAACAAACATTAATTGATAACCCTAAAGAGATAAAAAAAAGTAATTTATATAACAAACTAAATGTATTAATTAATAAAATAATATTATAAAATAAAGAATGTAAAGTAAATAAATCGAAAACAAGTATAGTGGGAGATTGATATTTTTATTCAACTTCAAACTTATGTTCATAATAAACTGAAAACTCCTTTATTTATAGAAGAAAGGAAGCAGCTGCGAGGTTTTTCGGGAAACAGCTGCAAGGCGTTTTTTTAGTTGCTTGCAACATGTGTGTTTAATAAGAAGTTGTTGCAAATCATTTCATTGAGTTGCTTGCAACCTGCTTGCATCAGCTGCTTGTAGATAAACTTCAACAGAGTACTAAATGTATAATCTTCTTCAGGAAGATTATTTATAGCAGAGTAATGAATGGACATTCACAATATAATATTTTCATAACACTTCCCCTTGGATGTTCATTAAAAGATAACGTGTCTCGTTAAATCTTTACTAGGAAAACCCCAGTGGAAAAAAACCTAGTGAAGGAAAAAGAGTACACATATTTAGTAATATGCATTTCTAGTTGCCTCATTAAAAACCTTACAAGAAAAAACCCATGGAAAAAAACCTTAGTAAGAAAAAAAGAGTACAACGCGTATTTCACTGCCCTTGATGAAAACTTTATTCCAAATATTTGCATCTCCGCATACCAATCTTGTATACCATCTTCTCAAAAGTTGAAATTGGCAAAGATTTAGTGGACAAATCTGCTGGATTGTCACTTGAACGAATTTGCTGCACATCGATGTCACCATTTTTCTGAAGATCATGTGTGTAAAATAATTTTGGTGAAATGTGCTTCGTTCTATCTCCTTTTATAAATCCTTCCTTTAATAGAGCTATGTATGCAACATTGTCTCGTATAATATTGTGGTTTTTATTTTATCACATTCCAAACTAATTTTTTCTCGAATAACATGAATCAGTAATCTCAACCATACGCATTCCCTATTTGCTTCATGAATAACTATTATCTCAGCATGATTTGAAGAAGTAGCATTAATAGATTGCTTAGTGAAGCGTCATGATATGACAATACATCCACATGTAAACACATACCCGATTTGAGATCGAACTTTATGGGGATCAGATAAATAACCTGCATCTTCATAATCAATATCATTTGCACCACCTTTGTTAGCATTAGCAAGATACATAAGTGCAAAAATTACACTGAGATAGAGTATTTCAGGACCAAGGAGTTCATCATCCTCTTATGGAGGTCAGAACAGATCCTTATTCACTTCAAGTGATCGAACACCCATTTGGTGTACTTAATGGGTGCGCTTTGTCCATGTAAAAACGTTTTAAGATATTTTCTGTATAGACATATTAATGGATAAATATCTCGTATGCTAAATATTCAATTTGCAGAATAAGACAAAAAATTTCCCTTAGGAGCTCTTCTGGAGTTCCTATGAGATTTATGTCATTAACATAAACAGCACGTATAACAAACTCTGATGATGTTTTCTTTGTAAAAATAGATGGACAAATGCCATCATTTATATAACATTCATTTATCAATTCAGTGAAGCGATTATACCACATGCGCCCTGATTGTTTTAAATCATACAAAGATTTTTGTAATCTGATTGAGTACATTTCTCGAGACTTTGAATTATATGCTTCAAGTATTTTAAATCCTTCAGGGATATTTATATAAATTTGATCAAATGAGTCATATAGGTTATGACTTACATCTAAATGGCATGACATCTTCAAGTGTCTGGACTACAGGTCTGATCCTCACAATATTGTGCACTATATTGTATCAAATATATCGTCGACGATTATTTTGTATCGGTTCCTAAGCGACATAACTTGTTGAGAGATCTCATCACTTTCTTTATTTTCAAGTACCTGAACTTCTTCTGGAGTTTCATGAAATGTTATGTCGTGGGCTCTTCTAGAGCTCATTTCCTCCTCATTATGATCATTTTGATCATTTGCTTCTATCATTTTTCAAGGATTGTTACCTTTGGAACCGATCGGTTTACTACGCTTCATGCATGCAGTAAATTTTATCCTTCAGGTACTTTAATTTTAGTAAGAGCATTTGCAGCTGAAATATGATATTTAATTTTGGATCAAAAAATGCTTCTGGCATTTGACTTGAATTATCTTCTAAGTGAGGATCATATTAATGATAATTCAATTCATATAGCATATTTTTCAGCTGTTTATTCCACCCCCTAAATGTTAGAAAAACTAACTCATATCCCCAATCTTCTTTGGAAAACTTATCTTTGTGCATTGTGGTAGAGAATTTAATCATATACCACACATCAAAAGTTATTAGATAGTAAAAATATTTGGTTTATGATCCAAAACCAATTGTGAGGGGAGGACTTATCATATTTTGTTGGTCTGATGCATACAAGTTTTGTTGTATGCAATTTAGAAAATCTTAGACCAACACATGAAGCTTTGTTCTCATAAGCAATATTTTATCCATTAATAGGAGGTATTTAATGCTAAACTAGTTTAGATATAAACGAGCATCATCAAGATGAACTATCTTGATTCCATAATCTGAAAATTATGCTCTTATTTGAGAAAGACAATTTCAAATGCCAAACTGCAGGTTGACAATAAATACACATGTAACCATCTCATATATGCATCTATAAGTGGTTCACATAATAGGTGAATGATCCCATATTCACCTTTTATATATTCCATAATTTAGGGGTTTTAGTCCCAACTTTAGCTGGTATAATCAATTTATTATGAGAACAAGCAACACAAGAGAATTCTTAAAGTATCTTCTAGTTCATCAATATATGCTTATCTGAATTGTCAAACAGCTCATTTAAAAATGGCAAATGAAAACTTCAAGTTTATCATGGCATGTGCTATCTCTAAGTAAACTTCTGGTGTACTATGGCATAAACTTTTGCATCAACAAACTTCTGATTTATTGTGGCTACTTTTGTATCAGTAAATTTCTGGTTTACAGCAGCTACTTTTGCCTCAGTAAAACTTCTGGTTTACTGTGACTGCTTTTGCATTAGTAAACTTTTGGTTTATTGTGACACATGATGTAGTACAAATTGAAGAATAAGGCGGGTAACTTCTTACATGCATATTATTTTACCCCTATGATTGTGGAAACATGAAAATTTTCAATCTTCCAATCATTTGTGGTCTCAATATGATAGCTATATATATCAGTAAACTTCGAGTTTACTACAACATATGTTTTGACCATAATCATATAATATGAATGACATATTTGTATATAAGCTCTTCGAGAGACTTCATTTATTATTCACAATGTAATATTATTCTGACACTACTGGCGTCACGTGTCTTCTAGACAAACAATTAGTTCTTCAGGAGTTTTTGATACATTTTGTACTATCAAATATTGCTCAAACACTTCTGGTATCATGAGAGAAAATTATAATCAAATAAAAAATATAAAGACAATTGTTTAAGCACAAAAAAACACCTCTTCATAATATTTTCCTACTTCAGGAGGAAATTTCAATTGTGTTACTTCTTCAGGAGCAAATTTAAAATACGAAATATTGAGTATATATTCCCTCATTCATATTAACTCTTCTGGAGGTGAATTGTAATATATTTACATCAAGAGCGCGTTCATATTTGCGACTTTATTAATATTATCACATTCACTTCAGGGAATTGATTAATATTTATCAAAAA
Organism: Nicotiana otophora; assembly: GCA_000715115.1. NCBI lineage: Eukaryota > Viridiplantae > Streptophyta > Magnoliopsida > Solanales > Solanaceae > Nicotiana > Nicotiana otophora. The sequence goes on along the minus strand of AWOL01S0082894.1, from coordinate 94,581 downwards.
ATCTCATCCTTCAGGAAATCGAATCTAATTATCTGAACGCGCATTAATCACATCAAATTGTGATGCTTCAACCTCTTTTAAAATATTTATTACTTCATGAGCAAATTGAGGCGTGCATGTAATATAGAGAATATTTCTCTAGCTTATCTTTAATTGTAACTATAGAAAGCCTAAATTATCACTTCTGGTGGTCATAGGCATATACCACTTCAGGTGGTTAACAAAATTTAGTTATAATGAGATATACGAAACATAACCACTTCTGGTGGTTGTATATTTCTTGCAAACTCTGCTGGAGTTTAAGTGAATCTAACAATGTTATCCACTTTGTAGTCTTTTATTAAGATAATTAGGATGAAAACAAATACCAAAATAAGTATTGTATACGTAACATATAACCAAGCAAGCAATGATAAAGATATAAAAATATAAGCAAATTGCTCAAATTAAATTACGCAAATTTGGCCACTCCATATGTAAGTGATATCTACATCACTACTGCCAAGAAGAAAAACTCACCACCTCAAGGATACAATCTGTCTTATGATGCTCGGAATGAATAAGATCTGACCACAGACATAAGAGTGTCGCCTTACATCAGAGATGAACACTGAAATAGAAATTAAATTCTATGTAAGTGCTCAAAATGGCAGAGTCTCGTGCTGATAACGTGTTATAAAATAAAGAATCTAAAGTAAATAAATCGAAGACAAGTATAGAGGGAGATTGATATTTTTATTCAACTTCAAACTGATGTTAATAATGAACTGAAAACTCCCTTGTTTATAGAAAAAAAGAAGCAACTGCGAGACTTTTCAGGAAGCAGCTGCAAGGCTTTTCTTTAGCTGCTTGTAAGCTGTCTGCATGAGCTGCTTGCAACCTGTCTATTTAATAAGAAGTTGTTGCAAATCATTTCATTGAGTTGCTTGCAACCTGCCTGCATCAGCTGCTTGTAGATAAACTTCAACAGAGTACTAAATGGATAATCTTCTTCAGGAAGATTATCTATAGCGGAGTAATGAATGGACATCCACAATATAATATTTTCATAAAAAATAAAAGTATTTATGTTGTCCATCTATATAATTTAAACATTTTAATGTTTAGGTTGAGATTTTCACATGATATCCCTCTAGGTCCACGTGCTAGATAGTCATTATCCTGACGACTCAACCTCGTGTCATATAATAAGGTAGTAGATCTAAAATGATATTTGACAAATTAAGAAGAAATATATAGTGATAAGGTTAGTTCTTAATTTGATTATCTCAAAGGTGTAGCTTTACGAGACATTTTCCTTTTATAGTATTTTCAAGAATATTAAACTATTTAGTTGAATATAAGCCTATACTAAAATAAAATAAAATCCTTAGATACATCTCTTATATTTTTTAAAGGAGTTACCGTCGCTTTTCTCAGGTGAATTGAAGATTTAAATTTATGGGATCGTATTTAGGGGTCTATCAAAGAAAAATATGAAATTGAAAAAAGAGTTACAAAAGAATAAAGAAATGAATAAAATAAAATTAATATGCATATGACATGGCGGCGCGGGTAAAACATTGGCCGCCACAAGATTAATTCTTCATTTTTAGGAGAGTAAAGCATAAATACGAACTGTAACGACCCAACCGGTTGTTTTGAGTCCTGGTGCGTCATTCAGCGGTTCGAGACCTTGAGTAGCTTCACTTCAGGTATTATGACTTGTAAGTGTTGTTAGAATTTAATTTCGGGAAGTTCGGAGTTGGTTTGGAAAGAAAATTTTAAATTTGGAAGCTTTAAGTTGGAAGAGTTGACCAAACTTTGACTTTTGAGTGAACGGCCTTAGAATCGGAATTTGAAGGTTCCAATAGGTTCGTATGATGATTTCAGACTTAGGCGTATGTACGGATCGGGTTTCGGACGACCCAGGAGCATTTCGACGCCTATTGTGGAAGTTGGCATTTTGGGAAGGATTTCATAAATTTGGGTTGAAGTATATTTCAATGTTATCGATGTCCATTTGGGATTCCGAGCCTGGAAATAGCTCCGTATGGTGATTCTAGTCTTAGGGGCCTGTTCAGATGTGGATTTGGAGGTGTGTAGGTCGTTTTGGGGTCTTTTGGCAAAAGTTAGAAATTTAAAGGTTTTTGGGAAGTTTGACGGGGAGTGAACTTTTTGATATCGGGGTCGGATTCCGATTTCGAAAATAGGAGTAGGTCGTAATGTCAATTATGACTTGTGTGAAAATTTTTAGGTCAAACGGACTTGATTTGATAGGTTTCGGCATCGGATATGGAAGTTAGAAGTTCAATAGTTTATTAGGCTTGAATCGATGTGCAATTCGTGGTTTCGATATTGTTTGATGCGATTTGAGTCCCCGAGCAAGTTCGTGTCGTGTTTTGGGATATTTTGGTGTGATTGGACGGGGTCCCCGGGGCCTCGGGTGTGTTTCGGGTTGGTTTTCCCATGTTTTGTTGCTGCTGATGCTGGTTCTGGTGTCCTTCATCGCAAACGCGGGGAGGAGATCGCATTTGCAAATAAAGATTTGTGGGTTGGAGGAAATTACTCATCGCGAACGCGAGACAGAGGGTGCGAACACGACACAGGGGTCGCGAATGCGAAGAAGGAAGGGGAGCTGGGGACTCTGAGCCATTAAGCCTGAGAGAACACGAAGCTTAGACCGCGAACACGAAGAAGGAGTTCCAGGCTGGGGGCAGCTGGCTACAGCGAACACGAAAAAAGAGTTCCAGGCTGGGGGCAGCTGGCTACCGCGAACGCGAACGCAAAGAGGCAAGGGTCAGGGGCTTCGCGAACGCGACGAGGAGGTTGCAAACGCGAAGAGGAATTTTGGGGCAGAGACATTTAGCCTTTGAGAACGCGAGGCATTGGTCGCGAACTTAAAGAAGGAGCGACTGTGTTAGGCAGAATGTTTTCAAAATGAGATTTGGGTTCATTTCACCCATTTTTCACATGGCTTGGGCGATATTTGGAGCTCTTCAAGGGAGTATTTTCACTATCTAATGCAAGGTAAGTGATTCCCACCTATTGTAAGTTAAGTACTTGGTTTATACATGGATTTAAACATGGAAATTAGTAGGAATTTTGGATTTTGAAGAAAAACCTAGAAATTGGTATTTTTAGATTGTGACTACGAAATTAGACATGAAATTTGGAATAAATGATATATTTGAGTACGTGGTGTTATGGGTAAAGTTTATCTCCGAAAAATTTCGGAATCTGGGCACGTGGGCCCGAGGGTAAATTTTACCGACTTTTCGAGCAGAGTTGGAAATTGTTTAAATTGATTAATTATGGGTACTATAACACATTATGATTGGTTTGCACCTTGTTTGCATAGTTTTGGATCGACAAGCATCGATTTGAGGTGTTAGAGTGGCGTTAGAGCCGGCTATGGAGTTTCGGAGCGAGGTAAGTCTCTTGTCTAACCTTGTAAGAGGGAATTCACCCCATAGGTGATTTAATTTAATAATTATTTCTAATTGTGGGTGATACGTATGCACGAGGTGACGAGAGTCTGTGCATAACTACTAATTATGCTATGTCCGGGTAGTTTAAGACTCAAATCGTGAATTACTTGTAATAATTGCATCATTTATTTAATTAAAATACTGGGATTATATTGTAAATTATTAGAGAAAATAGTAAAAGACCGAAATTTCACATGCTTGAATTTTTTGTGTGCAAATTACTTGATTGTTATAGAAATTGTATATCCTTATGTGTTAGCCTTATAATAACTTCTCATTCCGGAGGTTCATAAGAAAATGTCATCCTTTCTTGTGGAGCGGGCCGAACGCCTCGGCAGTATAGATGCATCTATGGATCGTGTCGCATGTTCCTCGGAAGTGTACACGATACTCTGGATCGGGCCGTACGACCTCGACAAAAATCGTGCTTAATAATAATAATTACACGATACCTTGACATCCTATTGTAGCTTGTGAAGATAAATGATTAATTGGAAATTATTGAATTTTAAAGAATTATTTATTTTCACTTGTTAAGAAAATTATTGTTATTCACATGAATCATGTCTATTAAAATAATTTCATTTTAATACTATTGACCCATAGTGAGTGTCAAAGTCGACCTCTCGTCACTGTTTCTTTGAGATTAGACTTGATACTTATTAGGTACACGTTGATTTACGTATTCATACTACATTTGCTGCACATTTTTGTGCAGTTACATATATGTTTAGTGATCTTTTGGGCGCAGAGGCGCAACTATTCCAGGGGCTTACGGTGAGCTGCATTCCATGTTACGAGTCCGCAACATACAAAGTGTTTATCGATGTTATTTACCTACTCCTGTCTAATTTGTATTCCAGACAGATGTTGCATTTATCATATTTCCTAGTGGATGCTCATGCACTTGTGACACCAGGTCTTGGAACACACACACTAATAGAATTGTGGATTTAAGTATTTTTTTTTTTTGGTTTTTTTTATTTAATCAGGACCTTCATATTTTCTTAAATATTGCAAGTAAGAAGAGTTTAATCACTCAAAAAATTATTAAAAGAATTAATATATGTTTAATTCACTAATTGGCTTACCTAGTTGTGATGTTTGACGCCATCACGACCTATAGATGAAATTGGGTCGCGACACGGACCCAGTATTTGAAGGTGGCGGGATACATAAGCGAACTGCTCAACTAGTGCCCACCTCGAACTTTTGAATTTAAGAGTTTCAAGCAAAATATATAATCGTTATAACATATATATATATATATATATATATATATATATATATATATATATATAAA